>JAUTBZ010151759.1:0-11663 GCA_032361785.1 Lepetodrilus galriftensis
TAATAACGTTCTAAAAAATGCTAAACTAGCCATTAGAAGAAACATGTCCTGGCACTGGAGATGTCCTTTAAGCCTTCGTGGAGGAACATTTGATGATCGAGAAATAGTCCAATTTTCCTCCACGAAGACTTAACGATGTCGTTACGTGTACGATAACTTCGGGAACATGGTCCCTGAGCAACAGGCCCCTTTAGTCCTAGCTCAGCATTATTTCTTGCTGCCGCACTCCCCACCTCTCCTAGTTACCTCCCAGTTATACTGATTCCATGGAGGTATTCTGGAATCTGTGTCCACGTAGACATCGAATTTCACGCACCTGTTAATCGCAATCGTGTCGGCACTTAGACGGTCTGTTGATTAACGTAATGGCGGACGAACAGCGGTAGGTGTTTGGGCCGATCATTGTTCTCTTCGTGTTTCTGATTTGTCTGACCAGATGCATGACGCGGTCCGTCATTGGCATTGCTGTCCAAAAGGTACAGGGAATGCAGTGGTAATTGATGCAGGAATAGGTTTACATAGGAAGATTATTTCAATGGAATGATCTCTTCCTAACTTCATAGTTGACTTTTTATACCGGGTATTTATGTTGCCTCAATATTTGTCGTGATGAATTATTCAACAATGATTATACTGGGATCTCCTGTACGAAAAGGCGTAACTCTAATTTAACCGTAACCAACCTTTTACTTAGCAATGGTGCTGTATACGGTATCCTGATTAATGGCCATGTGTTCATGAAAACAACAGGTGGATGTCCCAAGCAAAGGTGTGTGGAATATTTCGTTCTAGTTTGCTGTTCGTGTCGCCGAAATCATGGCTTATTAGCAAGATGGCGACCATCCAAATATGTACGATATTCTCTTTGAAAGAAACAGGATGGGGGACCAAGATAACCAACGTGTACGAAAATATCACGATTCTGCTGATAAGGCGTGATATCCATGTCCAAAAACGAATCCACTGATGTCGTAATATGGATAACCAATCTGCTATCAGTGAAGTAAAGACTAGGTCGTCATGCACCGCGACACAACTTGCCAGAAATGGGAATGGCGTATCTTTACGACCTTAGGACATTGATAAATAATATTAAAAAATGCTTTCACCCACGTACACACGAACTCAGTTTACAAAGTGATGTACTACACTAGTTAATTTTCAACTTGTAAAAGTAAAGGTTGGTATTGCTTTGAAAATAAGGTTTCACAATACGATCTACTGAAAATGAAGAACTATCTTGGAAGCGTTCATATTCATTCCAGCTCGTCAAAACTAATATAAGGAAGATTACTGCATTCGGTTACCTATGCAACTTAACTCCTAAGAAAATACATGTACATTCCTAAGATGTTCATCATAGGAAACGATGCGAGGTACAGACAATGACCTGTCAAAATTAACTGATAACTTAATGAAACTTTGTTATTCTATCAGCCTATCTTTTGGTCGGGTTCGTATGAGAATAGACTTGTCGGTTCCCCCATTATAAGCAGCTATTGCTGAGTAACGCGGATGTAGACTCCAGTTCTTTTTTAAAGCTGATAAGGTTGGCAGAACACATAATCAACTTGGAAAAATGAATTAGCGAACGGTTATGATATCATGATTAATGATCAAGTCTCCAGGTTCACGTTACAGGCAATAATATCGTACCGCTACGAAAGGCGTAACTCGTTATATATTACGCATGCATGCCTACATGTGCAGGCCTGTACTATCGTACTGTGGACGAGTTTTACAAAAGGACAGTACCTGTACGTATGTGCGTAATGGGTGGTAAGCGTATTTCTGAACTCGGTTTGAAGAACTTGTTGCCTTTTAATTTCTTCCTCCAATGCATCTATAAATAAAGTGTAGAGGAAGCCTGTAGACGTTTGGAAATGCTTCGTTTTTAAAATAAAATATATTAATTTGGTTGAGTATGTGAACGAGTATACGTGATAGAGCTGCGTGGTACCAAAGAACATTAGTAGCAGACGTCTTTCCAACGAATCCAAGTAGACGTATCACCTAAATTCGTAGAATAAAAAAAAACAATACATATACGGTAAATGCGTAGACTTGTCCCATTTTTATGTATATGTTACGAATTATAAAGAAGTTATGGTAGGCACAAATTTTCAGTCACTTTTCTCTGAAAACACTACTGTGGAGATCGAACAATCTGGTTCTCAGGTGACGATATGATGACATTGAGTCACTTCTATACAGGTGATGGTGCCAGATTACCATGTTTAAGCTCTAAATATTCTAAGGAATTAGGTTACACCATTTTTTTGCCCCAGAGGAACTTATTGGTGCCTTCACGTCCCCCTTTCCACGCACTGTTGCTGAAATCTTGAATCACTTGGCTATAACTGTGCGTTATCTTTCTAACAGTGTGTTGGTTGACTATTAGCTTTCTTCTCTGTTGGTTTAGTGTCGCTTGATCATATCGTATTTGCGAGATATAAGCTATCGTCTTACAAAGTAGATTCTTACAACCAAACATGTCTGCTCTCACGTGCATGGTGATCTGGCGTAATAGTTCGAGAGAGAGAGAGAGAGAGAGAGAGAGAGAGAGAGAGAGAGAGAGAGAGATAGAGAGATAGAGAGAGAGAGAGAGAGAGAGAGAGAGAGAGAGAGAGAGAGAAGAAGAAGAAGAAGAGAAAAAAAAATGCCATAGATGGAATAACAACAGCTTCATCATATTATATCTTCCGATTATATTAAACAATTTAGTCATATGTAATGTTTGATCATTCCAAAACGTATCTCATTACTGTATTATTATCGATACAATGCAATGCAATAGAATGCAACATATTCTGGCGTCGTGTTGGTCATGAATGATATGTCCATGGATTTGACGCCCCCAAAATGGCAACCCATCTTCGAGAACCAGACTTGGACTTGGTGACCTATTTTATACACTACGCGTTTAAGGAGGTACGAGGCCTGTTTTTGAGGATAAATACGGACCATATCATATACAGTATCTTTTTGTGGGGACACAGTACTACATATACAGATAACAAGTATGGATGCAACAGGAGCATCGCAAGATTTTGGTTAATGCATTTTTCACATGTTTGGTCTTCGGTTTGTTTGATTGTATAGTGAATGTTCCGAGTTGAGAAGGAAACCGTACGAATATCATTGGCGCAGATATGTTCAATAAATCTATCGACGCCTTTGCCAATGTACGTGTAGTTCCTTCCAGCGATTGAGTACATTATCTCGTAAATTACTGTTAAATAATTACCTTAGCACACTTGAAGTTTAGGTTCAACGAAGCATTAAATTCTGAATTTTAATTTCCTGTGTGTATTCTTCTGGCTCTGTTGAGGCGGAACTAAAGCGAGAGGTCTAAGAATCTGTCCAAGACGTCGGCCGCTATAGCGATTGGCTTGACTGGTCACCTTCTAAAATGTTTGAGTAAGCGTAACTGAGACGGGGGAACCAGTCTGTCAGTCAGCTGACTTCTTGAACGTGTCTCAGTCGAGTTTTCCAGCTGTCAATCAGTACGGTAAGTGTAGCGCGTCAAATTGTCAACTACTTCCGGTTCAGGAAATTATCGCTTCTAGTGTCTAGTGTTTCAGTTCTTTCTAGTGTTTCACACTTACATACTGTAGGTCTATGTCTGCTGGTTCTGGAATATTATAAATTCATCTGATTTCGGGAATAAAACTTTAAAAGAGATATTGCAAGTGTATATTAAACGCATAACATCGTATGGTATCAATTAGTTGTGGTTTCACCTGAAGTTGATATACCCAGCTGCAGTGCAGGAGTTCTATTGTATGCCCTGTATCTAGGCCTATGTTTCAACATTTTCTTGTTGGCGTTACAGGATAGCAATAGGGAATAACACAGAGCTCATAAACTGCAGCTCGTAACTAAGTATATCAACTTCCGGTGACATGCCAAGAACTTGGAAGTTTCTTTATTCTTGCTGTGGAAACTCCATCCTCGAAAAACTTGCCATTATGGCCATTTGATGGATGTAGGTTGGAATAATGGCCGGTGTTTCAAGGATGAAACAACTCTATGTAACATGCCTTAAAATAACATACAGAGATGGTTCTTTGTAACTGTCCGTGTTTGTGATAAGATATCCTATCCGTGCGGTTTTATTGTTGCGAGACGAAAAACCTTTTGTCTGCACAATAGTGGTCACCATCACTGTATAATAGTATAATTTAGTATCTTAATACTTGTGAGTTTGTGTAATACTGATTTAAAAATAATTGATTCACACATTTTTAAATCTGGGTCCTTTTGATGTTCCGTTGTCGGTGTACGTGCATACATGCGTGCACGCTGCGTATGTGGGGAGGAGTTGGGCAGGGGTATCTGTTGAGGTATGGGGTGGGGAGGATCTATTCACTGTTCTCCACTAATTATGTGTTGTCAACACATAGTATTTGTGCTTGTTCACTTTCCGCTGACTATGAGCATAATAAGTAAAAAGTTATTTAATTATCTCACTAATTATGTCCGGGTGTAATTATTTTTACTTTCCCTCCGTCGTCGCTGTGTAGCTGCTCCCGGTGAAGCTGCTGATAATTAAAATCGGCAGTCATGCTGCCCGACCGTGTTCGTAAATTGGCTGCCCAGATAGCATCTCGTAGTCTCCTGTACTAGCATTCCTCACATCGAACCAGCAGAAGAAGTGCACGTACTATGGTGGTTCCGACACTAGAAATATTTAACTCTTTAACTTAATTATTTTCAGAATTGTCTGATGTTTGAACTTTTAGTGTACATATTCCGAGGGCGACGTGTGTCAGTTTGAACTAACGTTAAAGGTAGAACTACCCGTAGTACTTATAAGCGCCTTTGGTAATATTGCATGCACCTCACGAGACATTGGCCATTGCCCGGGTGTTACTTTTAAAATATAGATATTATTTTCGTAAATTGTTATTAATTTTTGCTTTACACACTAAACATTAGTATAATCTGAAATATTGTCATAATGTTTGTGTACATTTAGCATAACAAGTTAAAATCCCAATTTCATTTTTAAGTTTCAGTTAGCCTTAATACTGGGAATTGGTACAATTATAAAATTAAATATTTATTGTGTAATCAGTGGAGCCAATTAGTTTAGTTACGGAGGTAATCCTATAGCCTTTATTAGAAACGTACTTGTCCCTGATTTGAATGCTGTAGAAGGATTGATTCTCTCCGAATTTACGCTACTGGTAGAATCATCAGAGGTGTTATAAGTTACGGAGGTACTATATCCTATAATACGCTACTGGTAGGATCATCAGGGAGGTTATAGGTTATCACAATTTAACGAGGTTACAGACCGGTCTGGTTGTTCCTTACCCTCATCAAGTCCTAATTTTACGACCTGTGACACTAAGCCACACGGCTTCCTGTAGTTATTGTCCCTGGGGTGTGAGGGAGGGGGTCAATCAGTCGCCCCGGGGGTGCGAGGGAGCGGGCCAGTTAGTCGCACGTGACTCTCCGATCATCCTGCAGTCGTGTGTGCCTCGCCTGCATGACGTACAATCAACTTTGACCATTTATATTACTACTGCTTACGATCAGGAGATTATTATGTTGTTATTATATATTGTAGAAACAAGCCTTTTACTACCTTTCAGTTTGAGGAATCGTAAGCCACGAACACTTACATATCTATTTCTCCGTAACTTACCATTATGAAGGCATCAATGGTATAACCTGGATTTGCTGCATGACCTTGCCCCGGAACTAATTTGTGATGGACTTTAAATGACCTGGTTCAAAGTTAATACCAAACGACTGTCCTATTACATTTGTAAAATAAATATCTTTAATACGATTATGTCTGTCCAAAATATAGTTTTACTATTTCAACAAATATTGAAATGGTTCACTTTTTTTCTCTCACCTGAATATCATCCGTTTGTGTTATAAAAGATTGATTTTATAAAAATTGGAGTAGAGAGCTGCTTTCAGGAGTTTGTATTAAAGTCATGGAAGCATTGATGTCGATGTCAAGTATACAATACAAGCATATCCAGATGTTCAACTACATGAATATGTTAAGTGTCGCGTTATCAATATTAATACATGATAATCTTTCCTATAGGACAAGTTACAAAGCAAACACGTTTTATCTACTAGACGAGTGCTCATGCAAACATTCCCCTCAGCTTTCCTCAGCAGTTTCCATCATAGGGGGCATGTCCGTTCACCTGTGTCCTTTTCTCAACAGCAAGAACCTCCACGGCTAAAGTAATGCTTGGCCTTCGTATCAGCTCTTCAAGAACGTGCATGGTCTCTATGAGATCGTGACACACAGATTGCATGTTTTCATCCAAGACGTGTCACTCCATCCTGATACAATAATACCCAATCGTTAGCAGCCGTGTCCGCTGATAACCCCGATATACAACGAGTCAATTTCACGTCTGGCCTTGCGAGCGGCATCAAAGAACCGCAACCCTGGCTTGTCAACCTGCTCTGACTTGAAGATGTGCACGAGGTTTTTCGCTCTTGATATACAACCTTCCACACGATATGGATCGCGTATCAACCTGTGTATCGTTTCATGAAACTCTCGTATCCTCTTAGAAACCATAGCACTGTCGTATAAATCAGTCCATCGTTTCTCGAAGCTCTCATGTCAACTATGAGACCATAGCGCTCTCGTAAGTACACGCTCCCCATGTATTAGAGATGGCTACGAGAATCCTAATGTTATCGTAGTAGATACGAGAGCTTCGAGAAACGATACCCTGATCATTGGATACGAGAGTCATATGGTCTCTTTTAGTCTACGAGAGCTTCTTGAAACGATACCCAGGTCTGAAGAGAAGACACACATGAGGTTTTTCCTTATTATGATATACAGCTTTCCTTGTGATATGGATCGTGTATACAGATATCATCTGGTTGTATACATATTGCATGTTATCGTGTTACATATCTTTGGCTTGATACGGGCGACGGGGAGAGAGACTGAAGGACAATCTAGGGCCGCAAAAGAAATGACCAGTGAACTCCTGTACAAAACGGCGAAGGTAACCTTAACTCCAACCTTATAGCAATGGTGTAGTCTATGGCGAAAACTGGAGATAGGGTGGGTTACCCTAGAGTTATGCCGTTTTGTACAGACGTCCCCTGAGGTCATCAACCAGCCCGTGTCCAAGTGAAGGGGACTTTGTCGAGGCCGTGGACCCTCTCAAGAGAGTGCTTCACGTCCGGAACACTTCGGCAATCAAGATGTGAGAGATTTATTGCACGCATGCCTTTATCTCGTACTGACTTCGAGACGACAGCTTAAATACTTGGTGTGGTTAGATAATCACGTATATTAGAACAACTCCCAACATATGGCAATAGCTAGACTACACACAGAAGAAGAATGGCCACGTGTGTTGCTGTGTAGTGTCTGCAGTCCGTATTCGATTCTGAAAACACCAACTGATATTTCTTTTGGGTTTCATAAATTGAAATTTCGTATTTCGTTTTCAATTTGCGAAGTTTTGAGAACAAATAGTTTCGTTATATTAGCATTTATATATGAAAAAGGCAAAATCATCATAAATACAGACAATTTCCGACACACAAAAACACAGACACACCAGAACAAAACGAAACAAAAGAAAAACGCACGCACAAACACACACACATACACACACAGACACACACACACACACACACACACACACACACACACACACACACACACACACGCACACACGCACACATCGGGTATATCTGGAAGACAAGGATCGCACGACACAAAGTGCAGGTAATGGGTTTTAGAACAAACTTGCCCATACAAACTGTATGATTGAAAGCAAAAGAAATCATACCGATGATTGAATTACGTGTTCTTTTCTTTTTGACACTCGTCTGTGTGTTCACATTAGTCACGGTACACTGGGTCCACCACCAAACATGGAAGTGTGCAGGATTTTATTCAAATTATTCTACATTGCCACTTTCGCCCACTATATTGCACGGTTCAGTCAGTGCGCTGTTGCCAAGTGTTATGTGTTCTGCATCCACACTTCTTCAAGTCAGTAGCATCGGAATACAGGCTCTCCACTCCTGTTGCTGTCCAGTGTTGGAAGTAAATGCTAGTCTGCATACGAGAGCTGATCACCAGTTGGAAGTCAATGCTAGTCTGCATACGAGAGCTGATCACCAGTTGGAAGTACTGATCACCAGTTGGAAGTAAATGCTAGTCTGCATACGAGAGCTGATAACCACTTGGAAGTCAATGATACACGGTATTTGAGCACGTACACCTTTTGAAAAGAACATACGGTAGTAAAATTCTGCCCTGGCCAGTCATAAGAGGACATCTGGCCAGACATAAGTGATCCTAAGAGAACATCTGGTCAATCATAAGTGATCCTAAGAGAACATCTGGCCAGACATAAGTGATCTTAAGAGAACATATGGCCAGGCAAAAGAAAACATGTTACCTAATACTAAGGAAATATACCCTTCTATCAGCATGTCAACTATTTCGGGGGTCACGGATCATGATCACCTCTAGGACAATCCATATCCACGAGGTGGCTCGACGTTGTCATACTGCTTTGAGGAACATCAACCAGACTTGAATATGTGATATACATATACATGCATGTTATGAAGTAATCGATATTAAATTAGTTAGATTATACCCGGAAGTAGTTGACAATACTTCCGGTAGTATAAAGCATATATGCTTTTCTTTTCAAGAGATATAGGTTCGTATTTGAAGAAAATTAGTTGACTACAATAGCTATTCCGATCTTCATATTATATCATTTTGAAATAATTCTGGATTGACCAATGGACACAAAGACTACTTGGTCAGGACCACTAGCCACAGCCCATGTGTTATCAGAGGACGCTGTCATCGTACAACATAGACCACTAGGAGCTACAGAGCTATTGCCGTTTCGCGCTCTACACGGTTGTACTAATTGCGGGAATTAGATTATCTCAGGGTAATGTACAGCTCACCTCTTCAAATAGAATAACATTCCGCTCTTCCGTAATAAGCGATACCCAATTCTTGGAGACGCAAAAGCCATTAGACAGACTCCCTAGGGCGACCTTCTCAACGGATTACAGTTTACTTGCTACACCGAGAGAAAACAATGGCCCCCAAAGGTACTAATTTTTACTTCTTGACAATCAAATATTGATGCGTCAAAGTGATATGTTTGGCAGGGTGCAAACTTTGCGTTGGTAAATGGAAACCACGTCTAGAGTTATTTGATTTATGTCCAACGCTTTCCATTACGGTCCCCGGCATGTGGTTGTTGTAGCGTGGCAGATGCATATTGAATCCACAGGTTTCACAGATGAGTGTCTGGCGGAGAATGTACAAGACGGCAATAGCATTACAACCAGCATACTCCCACACTAGCATTACAACTGGCATACTCCCACACTAGAATTACAACCAGCATACCCCCACACTAGCATTACAACCGGCATACTCCCACACTAGAATTACATCCGGCATACTACCACGCTGGTAGTACAACCGGCATACTCCCACACTAGCATTACAACCAGCATTATCCCACACTAGCATTACAACCAGCATACTCCCACACTAGCATTACAACCGGCGTATTCCCACAGTAACATTACAACCGGCATACTCCCACACTAGCATTACAACCATTCTCTGTGGTGATTCATATACTGTACATACCAGTACTTCACTTTTAATAAAATATTTTGGGCATGTTTCATGCTACCCTTGATTTTAACGCATTCATATTGCATAATTAATTAAATCATCGTTGCGTGTGGTTGAAAGATTCCATCTGTGAGGTAAAACAATAATTCATTCACTCAGTACGCTCTCAGAATAGTGGTACAATCATCATGTAATTGTTTCCATTATGGTCTAACATTGGCAGTAGAATTAGCATACACGGACAAGCATTAAAGGCATAATATCACATATATTTATGGTTGTTTTGGACTAGTTCTTAGCTATAACTGCAAAGTACATTCACTTGACATACATAAAATCATGTTTGTACTTCCAAAAAGCTTTCCACCGCTGTGTGTTTGACCAATCTTCACTGCAACCTCTCTGCGACTCTTAGAGACGGGTTTAAATCAAATACGGCCAACGGCTCTTTATTATAATTATGATGCAAAGCGACATAACTCTGTTTGCTCGCACATTCGTACTTAGAACACTGATGCATCAAAGACAAGATAAATAGCGGAACGTTCCCCTATTTAATATAAAATATGATTTGTTGTATAACTATGGAGTGCTGGGGAACTAAGTACATCATTAAATAACAACTTTTGGGTGGATAAATCAAGAGTAATTAGTCGCAGATCGAAATTCGTTTGTCCGATTATACAGGTCTATCAACTGTGATATTATGCATTTAATAGGCATTAGAAATGTAAATGTAAATGTGAAATAGCAAGCTTAATTTTGTCAGTGACTTTCCTATTGATAATTCTATACTAACCTGACTCTGGAACATAGTAGTCTACTGTCGACAATGGTGTCCAAGCTGTCCGAGTATTCCAGTCGAGATACAGGAAACATTTCTGGTCGTCTGTCTGATAACCGCATCCACTGCAAAAGGCGCGTTGACATTGTGCGATGCAGTCAACCCTGGAGACGGAACTGCTCTCCTTCCACAAGGCCAGGTTTCCAAAATCTACTGGACTTTGTTTTATCCATCTTTGCTGTTTAAAAAGTGTGTTCACATTCCCAATGGTAAGCATACAGAGTACAAGCACGAGCTCGTGCATGGCGTCTGCTGTTCTGTGTACTGATTCAAAAATGTAGGATTGGTGGGCTCAAGTTTGTTCTAGTAATTATTTTTAGTCGTATTACAATTGTTAATGCAAAGGCGAAAATTAACATTACACAAAGTATCCCTCTGTAAACTCGTCAGACTTCGGAACCAAATTACCGAGAGCAACAAGTCTCCTTCCAATCTTGTCCTCACTATCCCACTTTTCCTTTTGTAAATACGATCTTATGTATTATGTACATGTATATGCACCTATACGTATGTCACTGGAATCCTGAGGCAAGAAGTTGTTTATCCTCATGTCCATGTATGTTTAATCCATCTGATATGCAATGCTTAACAATTGAACCCGTATTGGCCAATGCTGTTTATTCCTTACAAATTGACTTGATTAAGAATGGGTAATGAGGTAACACAATATCGTGAGGCAATAGGGATTTTTCACTCAAAGATGTGTAGTAAGCCAACTTCTTGCAAAAACATTTGTTTTTTTCACGGATAAATACACTTGTGTTAAAGATTGTTATCAGCTCAGTGACATCACACAGTGGTGCACTATGATAAATTGAATGAAAAGCTTGCATTGTGTTCGTAACGCTTTGCTTTCTTCAAAGCATGTTTCACTTTCACTTTGTTTATTCTCTTGCTCCACACATGGTGGTAAAGAGTAAAATAAGAAACTTACAACAACATTTTCATCATTAGTCAGACAGCATAGGGGATTCCGTGCAAGTTTTTTGATGAAAGCAAGCGACACGGTTTTTTTTGTGTTCCTCGTGCACCCTAGTTAAAGGAAACGTTTGGTACCGGGCTGAAATATAGTGCAAAGGTCACTTTTGAGCCCAAAATACAAAATGGCCGCCAAAATCATATAACTTCACATAGTATGACATGTAGACAACGCAGAATTATTATTTTGACGTCTAA
>JAUTBZ010151770.1:0-11662 GCA_032361785.1 Lepetodrilus galriftensis
TCGAGAAAACAACAACACATGTTTAGCGAAGTCATCGGCACTTCATTTGATCAATCACAGATCTTGCGACCTCCAAAGCAAAGCAAATTTTCGTTTTTATATGGCTTTTGGACTGTTTTCACTACTAGATCAGAGAGTTTGAGCGGAGAATTTCTCAAATTTACGAGATTTCTAGGGAGCAATCATTGTTTTCCATAAAATGAAAATAATTGAAGCGACTGTAAAATATCACCACAGTAACATTTTCTACTAGAAGATATCTTCCATCAGTTAAATCTTTAAAAACAATGAATGGTCCTTCTACACAGAGCGTGTTTGTGAAAGGCTTGTAGCTTTCCATTTCCATTTGTAGCTTATCAATGGCTTAGCTAAATGTGAACTTTAATTGTGATTTCAGCCCTGTCTTTAAACTTTAAATCCCTGAACCACAAAGATGGTCAAGGAAGACAGAGCCACCTGGAAGTCCAACTACTTCGTCAAGATTGTCGTAAGTATTTATTGTGATATTAAGTACCGTGCTTCCTCGATATAACGCCCTTCGATGCACCGCAGATTCGGATACAACGAAGGCCTTTTTTTTTTTTTTTTTTAAATTCTCCAATTATATTCATTGATATAACGCGGGTGGCATGTCGTGAACCCCAACTTCAGCGTTATATGGAGGGAGCACTATGTTTATTGTGATATTAAATACATGTGACTGTACGGTTGAAATATTCCCACCGCAGCGTGAAGCACCAATCCAGAGCTCCAGATGCTAAATTAATTTCTGGGAGTACCAGTATCGCAATATTTTAAAATACTCCCTAAATAAAATCAAGCAGTACCATACTCTCAGATCGCAAATTTTATCTGGAGCTTTGATTTACTATAATTAACGCTAGACCTAAGCGATTATGCAACCGATGATTGATCAGTAGAGTCCATCGAATAGTAACTGATAATCAATTAAGAAATCCCAACCGATTCCTGTCATACTTCCAAGTTCCAAGTTATATGTCAATATACCTTGTTCCAGCAACTCTTGGACGAGTACCCCAAATGTTTTTTGGTTGGTGCAGACAATGTCGGTTCTAAGCAGATGCAGAAGATCCGATTTGCCCTTCGTGGCAAAGCAGGTGAGTTTTCTGATTACACAATCAAATGTGGAGTTATCCATTGTATCATTTTAGTTTTAAATGTGTTTGAAATATGTGTTCTGATAATTTATATCTGTAAAAATGTACTGTCATATTATATCTCGGTAAATATAAAACCTAGATTGAGTCGTGACGTTTGTTTGTGCAGGTTCTTTTCTACAGAATAACCAGTTTACTGGGATTCTGTACACAGAATTTACTGCAGTGGTACTTATTGCAGAACATCTGGTTTTTCGAGATGTTATGTTGTAACGGTTTATTGGAATTCAAATACATATATAATTGTCAGGATCGAACTCAAATTTTGTATTCTAGAGTCCTGTGCTCTACCAACTGACCAAATGAGCTAACAAGATTACGAGAAACAGAACCAATTTTTCAAGTCTATAGACGACATTGTTTAGCACATGCTAGTATGCCTTTAATGGTGCAAACTTTTTTAATATTTATTTTTGATTATGGCAAATATAATAGGAAATTGGAGTTTTTGTTTTTCATTCCATGAAGTATTTACCAAATTAATCTACGAAATAGGAGTTTCAATCCATTTCATGCCAAACTATAAAAAAAAAGTTATTAAATCCATTTAGGGATATTTTATGTCTGCTTCTTGTATGATGAAAAGTTGCAGCATAGAAGGATATGGAGAATGTACAAGCTTGCATATGTCATTGCAGTTGTATTGATGGGGAAGAACACCATGATCAGAAAAGCCATCCGAGGCCATCTGGAAAACAATCCAGCCCTAGAAAAGTATGTTTACATTGTGTACACAGTATTGCCCTATCATGCTATGATGAAAAAGTCCATGGTAATGTGTTGCATGCTAAACAGCAGAGCTAGAAATGGCTGAACCCACTGTTGTTATGTAGCACTGTGAACAACATTTGCCCATGTGGCTGTCTGAGCATGTCGCGGCCTTTAGCAGTATAATGTGACTCGTACCTGCAATTTCATTGGACGGGGAAGCCATGCTGAGCCAAATTCTCATGACCCCACACGTGCCCGATTTATCGCAAATAGAACCCACAGTCGGGGGGGGGTATCCTGCCGCGCACGCGTGCCAGTGCTCTTCCTAAAGTGCTCTTCCCAATTTTCTGTGTGCTGTGGGCTTTAACTGATGAGTCTTGATGATGTAGCATTTCCCAATTTGTCAATATTTGAACACCTACTTATCGTACAACGTTGCTGTTGCCAGGTTGTTGCCACACATCAGAGGCAATGTGGGCTTTGTGTTCAGCAAAGATGACCTGTCTGAGGTGCGCACCATCATCGTGGAGAAGAAGGTGAAGGCGCCCGCTCGTACCGGAGCTTTGGCCCCACTGGACGTGACCATCCCCGCCCAGCACACCACTCTCGGCCCAGAGAAGACGTCCTTCTTCCAGGCTCTGCAGATCCCCACCAAGATCACCAAGGGAACCATTGAAATCTTGGTGAGAACCTGAAACATGAGTAAATTATATTGTTGCCTGTGCCATCCAAAAATATCTTTCTGATGAATTGAAGCGGACAGATTTTGGTTAAAGTGTGCCAGTTCTATAATGAGTCTACTTAGCATGTTTTGTTTTTCTAACCACTATGGGTGAAACATTCCCGTTGCGACGTAAAGCATTATTTCATCATCTAACCACTAAAATATTAATTTGATTCTTGTTTCTAGAATGCCGTGAACCTGATCAAGGAAGGAGACAAAGTCGGACAGTCTGAGTCAACACTGCTCAACATGTTGAACATCTCGCCCTTCTCATACGGGTTGGCTATTGAACAAGGTACGCTTTGAAAAATTGATCTTCACTTTAACAGGTTTTGACCAAGTGTTTACTATGAAATCAATAGGCGCTGCAAGTGGAGCGAATTGTTATTTCCGGTGACAGGTGATATACGTCATGATCGTGACGTTTGTTTGTGACGTCACAGTGGATTGTTGCGCATTTAGATTTTTGACCAGTTTGTCACCGGATATTGTGTCTACTTGCAGCTCCTATAGAATCCAGTGGTCAATCGTGTGTATCTGGCTTATTTCTGTCATTGCTGGTTTTTCAGTGTACGACTCTGGCACCATCTTCTCTCCCCACATTCTGGACATCACCGATGAGGATCTACAACAGAGGTTCATGCAGGTTTGTGCAACATGGCCACTCCTCAACATTTTGTATTATCCAAAATATGAGAAACGATATTTAGGACTGGTGTTTGTATGATGTTTTTACTTTCGTTCTACTGAGAAATATTGAAGAGAACGTTTTTTTCTGACAAACACCAATTCCAAGTAACCTATGTGATGTAATAAGAATAGTACTGATGTAGAATCTATAACAGAGATTCATGCAGGTTTGTGCAGCATGGCCACTCGTCAACATTTTGTATTATCCAAAATATGTGTCCATTCTAGCGATTTGATTGGTTGAGAGAGTCCTGTGAAAAGTGTTGCACCCCGGTTTGCCTACTGATAAGTTATGACCTCATTTGATTGTGACGTCATTGCAAATGCCCTCGACTTGGACGTTAGAAAGACATTTCGGCATGACTCAAAAAATAGTGTAGAACTTACGATTTTTCTATTTATAAAATGCAGACTGAATAGGCCAAGTAGTGCCTAGTAAATACTGTCCCCGTAAACATAAAAGAAACTATATCATAGAACTTACGATTGTAGATAAATTTGTTACTAGCGTGATTTCCAGGGTGTACAAGTTTTTACAAGCTGAAATTTCTCCTACACCCTGCGACCTTTGGTCTTTGGGCATACGAGAAATTTCATCTGGTAAAATCTTGTACACCCCCTGAAATCACGCTGATAATAATATTGAATTAGTCAAACGATTTTGCTATTTATAAAATGCAGACTGAATAGGCCAAGTAGTGCCCAGTAAATACTGTGAACATAAAAGAAACTATATCATGATTGTTTTTAGTTGCATGAATGATCAGATTGTAATGTATTTAGGGAGGAAATCTGAGACAAACAATATTTAGGACTGGTGTTTGTATGATGTTTTTACTTTCGTTCTACTGAGAAATATTGAAGAGAATGATTTTTTTCTGACAAACGCCACTTCCAAGTAACCTATGTAACCTATGTGATGTAATAAGAATAGTACTGATGTTAAACTTGATTGGCTATGTCTATCCTAGATCGTGCGCAACGTGGCCAGTGTCTGTCTGATGATCGGCTACCCCACCGCTGCCTCGGCCCCTCACTCCATCGTCAACGGCTTCAAACGGCTGTTGGCTGTTGCTGTAGAGACCGAGTACACATTCACAGAGGCTGAACAGGTATTGTTCTTTCAGATCGCAACTCTTGCAACGTTCATTAACAGTAGTAACAATAACGTTCATTAACAGCAGTAACAGTGAAAAATTCCAACAACGACGTTAATTCCATATTCACTCACTCCTGGCACTAATATAGATAATATACTGTTGTAATACAACATTGTCGTCGTACTTGGGTAAAATATTCCTTCTGCATCATAAAGTACGGATTCAATAGATCAATTCAAATCAGAATTGACTGCTTCGACAAAAGTTTTGCTAATAATGTATAGAAAGTGTTCCAGGTTTCATCCATTTGAATGTATGTGGAAGTGAATATTTATGATTGTGGTTTTCTTCCAGACCAAGGAGTACTTGAAGGATCCTTCTAAGTTCGCCTCGGCTGTGGCTGCACCTGTTGCTGCTGCTCCTGCTGCCAAGAAGGAAGCTGCTAAGAAAGAAGAAAGCGAATCTGAAGACGACGACATGGGCTTTGGTCTGTTTGACTAATGTAGACAACTGTCGTCTGCATTCTCTCCAGAGCCGACTTGCAGTCATATGGCCTGGGAGATCAATAAAAGCTTGAATCGACTGAATGTATTTTTTTTGTATGTTTGTTGTTGAGACCAGATATGGAAACCGTTATGACAATTGTATTATTCAGACACGAGATGAAGTTGTCGTATTTTGAACAGCCAAAATCTTGTGCTATTGAATATGGCCTCAACCACACCATCCTCTCCCAGCAGCTCTTACTATTCAGTATAATCATAGTACTAATCAGCGTAATGGTTAGAGAGTCGGCCCGGAGTGCGGAAGGTCGCGGGTTCGATCCCTGGTCGCGTCGTACCAAAAGACGCTAAAAGGTGGTACTTGTTGTTTCCCTGCTTGGCGCTCGGCATTAAAGGAGTAAAGCAAGGACTGGCCAGCTCCGTGTCTGAGTAGGGTATCATTGTTCTATCTGCGACATGATATTCTAAGTGAACTAGCACTATAAAAACTGGTGGAAGTCCAGACTAGTCAAGCAGTACATATGCATGCAAGTCATGATATTAGTGAAAGATTCTAGAAAGTGACAAAAACAACAACTAATCTGTGAAGATATTTTCAAACTGATAACCCTGTATTCAGTATGAGCAGAGGATGCTGAACCACAGGCACTTATTTTGTTTTATTTTAAAAAGGGGTGATCTAGAAGTAATGATACTATTTTGAAATGTATAAAAAATAATTGAAAATAGGGGCACATCGAAGATATACATAGAAAGGTGTATCACTGACTGGCTGGAAATTAACAACATCCATGTTTGAAGTTGTATTTGCTGGACAAAAAGCAGAGTTTCTGCTGGAGCCGGAGCAGACGTCTCATCTGTGAGACTGCATCAAGCAATGTTATTGACTGTTTTCACATACTGGTATAACCACACGAATTGCAACAACATAAACTTGAGTCTTAGATGATGCATTCAACTTACAGTTCGTAAAGATCTGCATTTTAGTGCATAGTGCTACTTGTATTGGGAGTTTCCAAAAAGTCAAATTGCGCAGTTATAGTTTGGCATGAAATGCATTGACACACCCCCACCCCTATATTTCGTAGATCTCGGTAAATACTTATGGAATGAAAAACAAAAAACTTTTCTAATTTCATTCTACCTAACCAAAATTAAAAAATGTATCCTATTCCTCCTAACTCTCATATCATAATTCCCATTATCTCCTGACTACCATTATCACAACTCCTACCCTCTTCCTCCTAAATCCCATTGTCCTAATTCCCATTATCTAACTACCATTGTAACTATATTATCTCCTAACTTTCATTATCCTCCCATTATCTTCCTCCTAACTCCCATTTATCCTCTTCCTCCCATATGTAACTATATTATCTCGTAACTCCTACCCTCTTCCTCCTAAATCCCATTGTCCTAATTCCCATTATCAAACTACCATTCTAAGTATATTATCTCCCATTATCATAACTCCCCTTATCTTCTTACTCATAACTCCCATTATCATATTCCTCCTAACTCCCATGATCTCCTATTCTCATTCTAACTATTATCTCCTAACTCCAATTCTCTCCCATTATCCATTATCTCATAGCTCCCAGTCTAACTATAGTATCTCCTAATCCCATTATCATAACTCCTACCCCCTTCCTCCTAAATCCCATTGTCCTAATTCCTATTATCTAACTGCCATTCTAACTATTACCTCATTTTCTCTGAAATGATACTGAAGCCAATACAAGGGAAACTATTTGCTGACTAGGTGCCAACACCGATTTTTAGGGATGGATAACGAACACCAATTGTGTGGAAATTGGCATTTTCGGTGATAAAATAGTGACACTCCATTTTGTCATCTCCACGGCACAGACACAGATAAAATAATTCATCAATATAGCCAACATTCAACTTCAAGTGCCCGTTTGATCTCAGTAGCTCTTACGTGATCACGATCTAAGTCGTGCATGATTGGATGAAATATAACTCCCATTCCTCCGAACTCCCTTTCTACCTTTCTACCTCCTAACTTCCATTCTCCTCCCCATTCTCCCTTCTACCTCCCGTCTACCCTTTCCCATGTGTACCCTGTGCCTGAGTGTAGGTGTGTGGACAAAAGAAATATGTAACCAGTTACCAGCATCCAATGTGGCGTAGGGCTCAAATTGTCGATGTGAGTTTTCATATTTAAAGAGTACTTGTTATGTCTATTTATGGAACCTGCAAGATATACATGTATATAAACTATGCGTTTTTGAATCGTACAGTTTTTGAAAAGAAAGCATTTTGGAATGAGATATCGAGCATTCTCCCCTGATATGATAGATAGCAACAGTTGCATATATAGTAAACGGGCATCTTCTAGAACTGCAGCTATATTAGATAGCCTAAATCGTCGGTATTTCTGAGGAGCGTCTCAGTCTGTCAGTATTTATCGTCAGTATTTAACTTGGTAATGGTTGCAGAAGTAGTGTCTGCTCGTCATGTCACCGTGCGACTTCCACATGCACGATATATTGCGTGCGGTTCTAGATCCCGTCATTTGTACGAGCGTTATCCTGTATTAAATATGCATACGCTGGGCTTATAAGCGGCTGTCGTGGTGGGATATAATGGTATTTCAGGATTCATGAATGTATTATGAATGAACCTTTTTCATTGTGTTAATTTTACAAGGAAATTACCATTCCACATTGATATATTACAATTACATTTGTGTATTAATTGTTTGTGTCCATGGTGAACGTTTACAGCCGGTATTTCACTATAGCGCCACCGGCATCGACCTTAGGCTTAGTTTGGTGTATTTTATTAAACAGTATGTGGGCGTAATTGTAACTAACGAAAGCGAAAACCAACAACACTACGCTACTGCCACTGTAGGCCTATATGTATACATTATTCAAACTCGTTTGACACATTTCTGTAGCCTACACCTAGTAAATATGCCATGACTATTGAGACAATTATATAGACTATAATATCGGTAGATTCTCAAATATTTTCCTTTGTATAGGTCTTTCTGCACCAATAGACATATAATAGGCCGAGAAGCTCTGACCGCCATAGTACAGCGTGACGCTGTCTTGACGGCAGAGGGTAGCCTCCGACAAAGCCAAGGGGCGCGCAGTCTGCCGAGTACGCCAGCGGTGTAGCTGAAAAATATGGCATGCATTTTTGGCTGGTCGGTCTCCCCACCCACATAAAAGTTCTGGTATGTTAATGATGCACAGGTGTGTGGTGAACATTTTGCAATACTAGTAGGTCTTAAGTACGTATACCATACCGAATCAGTACATCTAGCACATTTCAGTACATTTTTTAGTGTGTGTGTGTGTGTGTGTGTGTGTGTGTGTGTGTGTGTGTGTTGCTGTTGTTTTGTTTTGTTTTAATAATATAAACAAGAAGTTATTCTATCCTGGTAATTTATTCTTTGATCTTCGATCACTTTTAATATTTACACATGAAAGACTCAATTTGGTCCAGTAAACCATTTTTAAGTATGTACAAAGCATGGATGTCCACATATCTTGAAACTACATGTATATATAGAAGTCAATACAATAAACTCCACGTTAATCAATCCCTATATGTTGAGACCCTGACGACGTCCACTAACATGTAGAATGTATGTTATAGTTCCTCTGTAGCTCATGTTCAATGACAAGACTTAGTGAACAAACTGACTATAACGTCTTCTTTACAGATACAATAGGAACTATACTCTGCCAACATGGGTAATCCGCTCTACAATCTAGTTAAGTATTTACTCTTGTTAACAGTATTCATTATACTGCCATTACTGGCTGTACACTAGCGATTTCCGTCGCCGATTTCCGTCGGATTTCGATCGCCTATATATATAGTGTGCGGTTCTCTAAATATCAAGACATGTGCTATGATATCGTACGATCGGTCGGCGAGATAAAAAAAATCGCAGTCGCCATCCACCGCACACTTCCAGATTTTTTTAGGAAATCGCTAGTGTGAGGCCAGCATTATGAAAGTTATACGTATGTATAGGTATATGCAGTTAGTGGCTTTACCTCCATCAGACATGAGAGCAATAGGTCTATGTGATCAGATACATTCTAAACAGTCAATCCCCTAATAGTCGCTCACAGTAATATAGTAATGTAGGTGCATGGTTGTAACTGTCCAACTGTATACTTTTCAGCCACACCAAAGTTTTTTGGGTGTTTTTTTTAAGATTATTAGAAACCTCACACTTCAAGATGGCTGACTTAAAAAAAAAATTCGTCTGGTACAGACATCTATTCAACTATTCCTGATGAGAGAGTGAATCGTCTGGTATAGGCATCTATATGTTTACAAGTCACAACTGGAATTGTTCACCCTTATGTGGCGAACTTGCTGATTGTTTCCACTATACACGTACACCATTTACTTTATATACAACACTGGAATGAAATTGGTGTCTAGAGATTGACTGTTTACAACACGTCCAGATGTAGACATACTATACGGTACATACATTTTAAAGGCAGATATAATATATATCCATACAATAGTGTATGTTCACATGAAGGCAGTATTTCCACGTGTATAGGCACTGTATAGGTGTCACTATCCCATTACCAGTCACAGCAATTCTTTGATATTATGATTGGAAGATTATCTAGCGTCCTGATTATCTAGATTGTCCACGTCCTGTTCACGCCAGGAGATTCATCCAATCTCTAGGTCATGCTATAGCTTCTTGTTCCCTGTCAGTGTGTGTGTTGGGGTGGGTAGGTAGACCAGTGACAGATGTGTCTTCCAGAGTTCAGAAAGTATCAGAATTAGCAACAGCATTCGTATTACTTCCAGAGAAATTTATATTCTTCTTTGTCTGAACCTGTCTCCTGTATACACTTGTGGATTTCCTTGGTGATTGGCATCGAGAATTTTGCGTTCCTCATTGAAGGAGGCGGCACCATGTCATTGGTTCCATACCTTTGGACGGTGGGAATACACGTTCGATGCGGTGTCCTGCTCGCAGTGATGAAGAGCAGGCGGTCTGAGAACTCCACGACGTCACCAGGGTACTTCATCACACCCTCCGATAGTTCCCGAACTCCGGACAGGATCTCGTAGTCGCTCAGCAGGTCCATCTGTGGAGGGAACCGGTCCTTGATCATCGCGAACCACTTCTTCTTTGATATTATGATTGGAAGGTTCTCTAGCTCCCATTCCACGTCAAGTTTGCATGCCTGGAGAGACTTAATAATGGACATGTACGGGATCTCATTATCCTGGAACCGTTCGAACGCGTCTTTGAAGTAAGGGAGAGTACTCAAATTTCCGGCTCGGTGTGTGATCAAAAGTTTACCATCTTTTGTCAAACATTTCAAGATGTTTTCATACACGTGAGTCGGATTTGTAAAATAGCGCACAACATCTGCTAGAATTACCTTCGTGAAAAGAGTCTTTGGTCCCTTTTGGTTTTCTTCAGCAAGGTTCCTGAAGTATTCCTCCGCGCCCACGTGAGCAATACGAATGGGAACTACTTTGTGTCCTACAGTTTCGGCGTAGTGGAAGTGGCCGGGTATGACTGTTGTGACGGGTTCTAGGAGGACGAACTTCTCCTGCAGGAGAAGAGCCATACTGCCCTTATCATCACCTACGTAACATAGTCTGTCAGTCGTCTCCAGTTCTAGGTACTTGTGCACCAAATGATACATCGCCTCTTCGTAATTCACGCCGAAGCTGAATTTATCGTACTCCTTTAATTGCGGGATTTTGAACTGATTCTGGTAGCTTTCTGAAATGACCGCCAGAGGTCGCGGACTCTCGGGTCCTAGCCGAGCAGATGCCATTCCAAAACTGAATCTTGCTTGCTAACTTTACTAGGATGATAACGAATCGATAATGAACAAAAGGTGTCACTGTTAGTCAGATTTAGAGGCCAGATCTACCCGGGTGTTCTAGAGCACTGTCAGGTATAGCATGGGCAACAAGGTCTGGGTTGGACACAGGGTCTACTCAAGGAATAAATTACCTCTCATAAATCCAGCATTTCACTCACAATGCTGATGACGTGACAATTTCTTCATATGTCCTCTGCACGTTTTTCTTGCGTATCCGTGTCCCTATGTTATTTTCCAAGCACTATTTCCATTCACTGATCGCTACTGACACGAAATAGCCTACGTCTTCTCAGTGAACCAATATACGTGCTTATATAAACTCTTCTGCTGGAAATCAATGTAGACATCTACCCGTAATGTCCTGTTCAACATACTAGTCTAAAACAGTGAACGTGTCCGTATGTCCTCCAATATGGTCTTCTCTCACAGGCTGGGCAATGGTCGTATCTGTCAATAGATAAAATCAATATACATAGCAAATGTTTTGGTCGTCCTATCATAGGCCTACATTGTGGGTATTACGCCAATTATAATGTGCAGATCAGATCAGGTTATTTCTCGAAGCTCTCTATATCGACTACGAGTATAGCGCTCTCATAGGAGACACAGCGATCTGTCACCTACACTACGAGAGCGCTTTATGGTTTCATGATATTGGGTAATTTTTAGAGCTTCAAGAAAGTAGAATCGTGCTTAAAATCAAGATATATTTCATTAGTCTAAGTATTCCCATTCATGATATCCCAAACGCAATCTGGTAATTTACGTATATTAATTGCATTCTTTCAAATATATATATAGTCATGACATAAGTATAGTGTGTGTGTGTGTGTGTGTGTGTGTGTGTGTGTGTGTGTGTGTGTGTGTGTGTGTGTGTGTGTGTGTGTGT
>JAUTBZ010151781.1:0-26284 GCA_032361785.1 Lepetodrilus galriftensis
TGAACGCCATGCTTTGCTGCCATTACAACTTGATCAGGATGTACGCCACTGGGCGTACAAATGGCAACTAAATCTAGCTTTTCTTGGTCAAGCATTTCTTCGAGTTTAAGGTATGCTTTAACTTTATATTGCTCTTCATGTTGTGCTAGTACTTCATGATTATTATCACAAATCGCGACAAGCTCAATATTATCTTGATGCTTTTCAATTGAACCAAAATGGTTTTTTGATATGCGACCACAGCCTACAATGGCTATACGAAGTTTTCTATCAGTAATCACTGGGTACATAGTTTATGCCTTAATAATATTTTCAGCAGTATCAGAATAAACGCCTCGAGTATCAATGATAAGCCGGGCGTTTTCTTTGAACATTGCGTAGTCAAATTTTGAATGGTTTGTTGCGAGTAATAATACATCATATTTTGCAATGGTTGCTGGTGTTAAGTTGATGCTTTGCAGATCAAAATGATGTTCACGCATTTTAGGGAATACGGGCACATGAGGGTCGCTATAATCAACTGTCGCACCTTTGGCCTCAAGCAGTTCCATGAGTTCTACTGAGGGTGATTCTCGCATATCATCTACATCTTTTTTATAGGCAATACCCAATACTAATATTTTAGCGCCTTTTAATGATTGTTCGCGGTCATTTAAAGCATCCATTGTTTTACTCACAACCCAGCGAGGCATATTAGAGTTGACTTCGCCTGCTAATTCAATAAAGCGTGTATTTAGGTCATATTCTCTTGCTTTCCACGTTAAGTAGAATGGATCAATAGGAATACAATGTCCCCCAAGCCCAGGGCCAGGGTAGTAGGCTGTAAAACCAAAGGGTTTAGTTGCTGCTGCACGTATCACTTCATGAATATCAATATCCATTCTGTCAGCAACAATTTTCATTTCATTAACTAAACCAATATTAACGGCGCGATGAATATTTTCTAACAGCTTTGTCATTTCTGCAGCTTTTGTAGAGCTAACAGGCACAATTTGATCAATTGCAGGCTGATACATTGCTTTGCCAACTTCCATACAGGCGGCAGTGTGACCACCCACTACTTTTGGGATGGTATGCGTTGTAAAATCTGGGTTGCCGGGGTCTTCTCTTTCTGGTGAATAAACCAAAAATACATCTTTACCGACGGTTAATCCCGTTGACTCCATTCGTGGTAACAGTTCTTCTTCTGTTGTTCCTGGGTAGGTGGTGCTTTCTAGTGAAAGAACGTGCCCTTCTCGAAGATATGGAATAACCATGTCTGTTGTATCGGTAACGTAGCTTAGATCAGGCTCTCTATATTTATTAAGCGGTGTTGGCACACAGAGTATCAAGGTGTCTGCTTCTGCAGCTCTTGAAAAATCTGTTGTTGCCTCAAAACCTTTCTCAAGGCTTGATTTGATCTGACCTGATGGAATGTGTTCAATATAACTTTCGCCCTTATTTAAAAGGTCAATTTTTTCTTGGTCAATATCAATACCGAGAACTTTATAGCCAATTTCTGCATAGCGAATCATAAGTGGAAGGCCGACATAACCTAAGCCTAGGATTCCGATTACTGCCGTTTTGTTAGACAGTTTATCAATTAAATTTTGTTTTGTTGTCATTAAGAATAACCCTTACATTACTTGTTCTATGAGTCGTTACCAAATAGGTCTCGTGTAACGACTTTGTTTTCAATATCTAGAATGTCATCAGACAAACGATTGGCTACAATCACATTGGATATAGCTTTAAATTCCTTTAAGTTGGTTACGACGCGTGAACGAAAGAATTCTTTTTCATGTAGCTCTGGTTCATATATCACAACTTCGATTCCTTTTGCCTTAATGCGCTTCATAATACCTTGAATGGATGATGCTCTAAAATTATCTGAGCCACTTTTCATAATTAAACGATAAATGCCCACTATTTTGGGATTCTGTTTGATCACAAGGTCAGCAATAAAGTCTTTGCGGGTGCTATTTGATTCAACAATGGCGTTAATCAGATTGCTTGGAATATCTTGGTAGTTTGCGCGTAGTTGCTTGGTATCTTTGGGTAGGCAATATCCGCCATAGCCGAAGGAAGGGTTGTTGTAGTGATCGCCAATGCGCGGGTCTAGCCCTACGCCTTCTATAATTTGGCGGGTGTTGAGCCCATGTACCTGTGCGTAGGTGTCCAGCTCATTGAAGTAGGCTACACGCATGGCAAGATAGGTGTTAGAAAAGAGTTTTATAGCTTCTGCTTCAGTAGAGTTTGTAAAGAGTATTGATATCTCTTTTTTTATTGCACCTTGAGCTAGAAGAGTCGCAAATTGTTGCGCTTGCTTGGATTGTTCGCCAACGATAATTCGGGAAGGGTAAAGGTTGTCGTAGAGTGCTTTGCCTTCTCTTAGGAATTCGGGTGAGAAAATAATACTGTCGGAGCCAAGCTCTTCTTTGATGCGTTTGGTATATCCAACTGGTACCGTTGATTTGATAACCATTATTGCATCTGGGTTGATACTAATAACATCTTTAAGAACTGATTCTACAGATTTAGTGTTAAAGGTATTGGTTTCGGTATCGTAGTCTGTGGGTGTTGCAACTATAATGAAGTCGGCATTTTTGTAGGCTTCTTCTTTATCTAATGTAGCCTTAAGGCTAAGAGTTTTATTCTTTAGATAGTCTTCGATTTCGGCATCAGCAATTGGTGATATTTTATTATTGAGTTGTTCTACTTTTTTTGGGTCTATATCAAACGCAATTACGTCGTTGTGCTGCGCAAGCAAGACACCGTTGGAAAGCCCAACATAGCCCGTCCCTGCTATTGCTATTTTGATCCGCTCTTTGCTCATGATATTACTTCTAATGCTCTAAATTACTTTTAGCGGGCGAATTCTAATCTTATTAACTTAAATAGTGTAGTTTTATTTTATGAGCTTTTCAATCAAGCTAAGTGCCGTTTACTTGGTGGCTAGCTTGTATAAAAACCCTAAAAAAGGGGGAGGTGTACTTTAAAAAGTATAAAATAAGGGGAGCGGGGTTCTATCAGATTTGATGGTGGAAATAGTAACGCAAGAGCTAGATAACCCAGCTCTTGCGTATATAAGGATTAAATCACTTTGTTTTTGTTTGCTTGCTTTTAACTTTTTTCTTATTGCTGGCTTTTTGAGTGTTTGATTTCTTAATGGTTTTTTCTGGAGCAGAGACAACCCCTTTGGTTAAAGATAGGCTGGATTTTATTTTGCTAAATATTTTATCACCAATACCTTTGACCTCTTTAAGCTCTGTAATATTTTTGAATTTCTTATGCTCTTTTCGATATTGAATAATGTTTTTAGACTTAGCTTTGCCAATGCCAGGAAGATAATGCTGTAATGCCGCCGCGTTGGCTTTATTGATATTAACTGTCTCAGCAAACGCTGAGAATGAAGACAAAGAAAGAATGAAGCTGAGAAATAATATTGAAATTTTCATGTGGAGGCCTATTTATTTTTAGTTGTTTGGGGAGAGTGCGCTACAAATTATTTGTATTTCGATAATAACTCAAGTTTTCCTGATGAGCGGTATGGTTGCTCAATTTTCAGTTGGCATGAATAATTTGGTCGTGTATTGGTAAGATCGGATGCCTATTGGTGCAATATGTACAAAAAGCCAAAAAAAGGGGGAGGTGTACTTTATTAAATATTATTTAATATCCATATGAATTCGATGATTGAAACAAAGTCTTAATCAGTCAAGCCTCTTTGCTTTAGTTTCCCAATAATTTCTATCACCTCTTCTTCTATAGTGAGTTTATTCGTATCAATAATTATATCGGGTTTAATAGGTTCTTCATAAGGTCCGGAGATGCCTGTAAAATTATCAATCTCCCCGCTTCTTGCGCGCACATACAGGCCTTTAGGGTCACGCTTTTCGCATATCTCTAGATCGCACTTGCAATACACTTCATAAAAATCACCATGCGGTAATCGGCTGCGAATCAGCTCTCTGTCGGCACGGTAAGGGGATATAAATGCCGCCAGTACAATTGTTCCTGTTTCAATAAACAGCTTTGCTACCTCGGCAATACGCCGCATGTTTTCGTGTCTATCCTCTTCACTGAAGCCAAGGTCGGAGCACAGGCCATGTCTAATGTTGTCACCATCTAGGACGGTTACGCTGTGTCCAGAATCAAACAACTGTTTTTCTATCGCATTGGCAAGTGTTGATTTGCCTGAGCCAGATAGCCCGGTAAGCCAGAGTACAAAACTTTTGTGATTGTTCTTTGTCTGGTGGTGTTGGCGGGTAATTTGGCTACTATGCCAGAAGATATTGTTGGTCATGATGATATTAATTGTAACTATATATTTATCAATGGCGCAATTTGATTTTCATCAAATGCGCCATTTGGTATTGGTGTTCTTATTGTCCAAAAACGTCATTGAAGTATTTATCAGGTATTGGTTTGTTGCCATCATTAAAATTATAATTAATGGTCTTATCCCCACTCCCTGTTATTTTAAGAATTATATCGTCAACGGTACCTTTAGAATAGTCCCCGGCTTTTGCATTTTCAACATTTGCAAAGAAGTGGATTTTACTAACTCTCATGTCAGTAGCTAAAGCAATAGAACTTACGGGGATGTCCACAGCGCTGTTGCCTATAGTAACACGATAAGTAAGTTCACCATTAAAGAATATAAGTTCGATTTTAAATTTATAGCTAGCACCTTTAACTATTTTCTTTTCTTCAAAATCTACTAGTTTAGTTTTAATTCCATTAAGTATTAGAAAAGCCGATGATTTGGTGCCAGATGTGTTGCTGTTTATTGCAGTATAAATACTTGCTCGATTAGAGGTTAAGTGAGAGCTGAAATCAAGTCTCAGGCCAATACGCGCTTTAGCTTTATCAGTGGTTCTGTCTTCCAGTAAGACTACTTTCCCTTCTATGGAATTGAAATTCACCCCATCATTTTTCATTCCATAATAAACATCTTCTGATTTGCTTGTGTTGCGGGTGGCGACAGATTTAAACTCTAGCTTACCTTCTGATACAATGAGGTGAGTGTCGGCAGATACCGGAGGGGTTTCAGCTTCTTTGCTTGCTGGACTGAATATTGATGTTTTAATTTTATCTAAAGTATTGTTTTTCTTGCTGAGCATTATTACAGTAGCGGTATTGCTCAAGCTTCCCCCAATCATGGCTAAAGTTGTGTTGCGAGTTGTTCCGTCTTTACTGTCAATCCAGCCTAGTTCTAAAGTATTTTTTAAGCCAGAAACAGTTGACAGCGTCATGTTGGTATCTTTAGTCGTTTCGCCTGAGCATACTTCCTTAAAATGAGCGGTACTAGTTGAGAATTTTAAAGTGCTTGCTAAGCAGCCGTTCTCTAATGGCGAAATAGAAAATATTTTCCCATTTAGATCAGAAATGCTCAATGGCTTAGCTTTGTAAAAATCTTGTTTATAAGGGGCGGAAATGAAATCATCTAAAGTTCCAGAATATTTATTGCTATTCGTGCCACTGTGCTTAAATGTAAATTGTTTTTGCCCTGAGTTGTAAATCACCTCAAGTTTTTTATTGGGAAGAGACCAGGTGATTGGGTTTGTTGATTTTGGACTGCTGTGATAGATAACCCCCGTCCTGTCGGTAAAAAAAGTGTAAATAGAGTTATTTGTTTTTGATACAAGTAATTGTTTACTAAAGTCGGAAACAGAAAACCCGTTAGAACCAGAACCAGAACCAGAACCAGAACCAGAACCAGAACCAGAACCAGAACCAGAACCAGAACCAGAACCAGAACCACCACAGGCACTTAGACCAATAGTTGTAGTTATGTATATGAGTAATGTCGCTAACTTAATTTTGTGTGGCATACTAATTCTCCTTATCGTAATAACACCAAGATAGTAACTTTGGTGGTAGAAAGCAAGTAAGTAATCAGAAGCGTTTTAGTGTAGGGGGGGGTTATTAAGACTTGTAGTCTCACGTTCCTCTGATGATGTCATGTTTTTCTAGTCATGCTTTTATAGCCCTTATCTTAAGTCGTTGTGAGGTAACTGGCATCAAATTTACTATCAAAGGATGAGCTCTATTATGCAAAAAATAGTCGAAAACATTTTGCCTTTACTGAATTCAAATAAAGTACATATAGCTTTTGTTAGTGCCTCCTACTTACCAATTTTTAATATTTGGTTTGCCTATCTTAAAAAAATATCTATTAATGATCTGTGTATCGTCGCTTTGGATGCTGACTCATATAAGCTTCTAACACGGCGAAATATTCCTTGTGTTCTCATGAAGGTGCCAGAAGAAATAACGCCAAATAATAAGAGTAAACTGTGGGTTAAACGTTTGGAGTTAATAAAAAAGCTTATAGATAATAATATAGATGTCACTCATTCCGATGCTGATGCATTTTGGCTTAAAGATATAAGTGGTTTTTTAGATCAAGAGGATGCAGATTTAATTTTTTCCATTGCTTATGGTATCCCCAAAGATGTGGTAAAGCTCTGGGGGTTTATACTGTGTTGTGGTTTTTTTAGAATAAAAAGTAACGCGCGAACAAAAAAATTCATGCGCGATTTTCTTGAGAAGTGTCAAGAGCAAAATGATGATCAGCGAGCACTGAATAGATTGCTATTAGAAAAAAATACGATATGGAAGGAAGATAGCGTGGTTTTTAATAGTGGTTACTGTGAGGTGTATGATTTGACAATATACGTGATCCCAAAATCAAAAGTTAGTCGGATCCCAGCAAAAAACTTATGTGTCTACCATCCGTTTTTATCTTCTGTGAATATTGATGAAAAAGTGCAACAGGTAGACAATGGCCTATATAAGTGTGGGGTAGGTTCTAATTCAATAGAAAGGTGGTGCAAGAAAATTCTATTAAGGGTAAAACAACACATGAGATAGGTTTTAGAGTCCTTTATATCGGTTTTACCTTAACGTATGTCTGACTTGGCTGAATAATATTGATGTTATGTTGTTAAATAATAGTTAGTTGAGAACGTGATTATTTGTGATTTATTTCACAGAATAGATTTGTAATTTTGGTATTATGCTGCCATAAGTATGTAAAAACAGTGAAGTATTGATGCAGAAATTGGAAGAGTAGTTTGGCAAGCCTTGCATTTTCAATACTCAGCGCAGTACAAATTTACACAAAAGTGTGGCTTTTTAGTTGAACTGTTGTATAATAGCCACACTTTATAAGGAAGTGACTATTGTTTTCTTATTGAAGCGGTTAGCTTAGTGAGCTTAGGTTTATTCAAGTTGGTTGAGTTTTATAATTTCGATATTGTTGAGCTGGGGTCGTGGTTTTTGATTAAATTTATAATGGTTTTTGTTTCTTTCGTGTTTTCTCTCTCTGCTTTATATGGTAGTGAAAGAGCTTTAGATGCTTCTGCTTTAGATGTGTTAAAGAGTAGGGTTGAAGAAAGGTGGAGTGCTAAAGAGCATTATAACTTTGAATTAATGTATACATATCAAACTCCTGCTTATCGACACGCTTTTCCTAAGGCGTTGTATGTAGTCTCATATGGGACTGGAGTTGTCTGGGATCTTAAGAAGATTGGTGATGTGGGTTTTGATAAGGAATCTGGTGTTGCTACAGTTGTGGTAGATATTGAAACAAGCTCGAAAGGATTAGAAGGACTTGAAAGAAAGCAATCGGCTATTTCTTCGAGAATAACCGAAAAATGGCTTCACATTAATGGTCAATGGTGGCATAGTTCGAGTAAATAAAGGCATCGTGTTGTTTTTATGGTACAGTATATAGAAATACTGGCCGATTAAGGTCGCGATACGTGGCTTGTATGATATGGTGGGTTTGGAACCGTGTCGAATTTTTTAGTTTTATGGAAACAAAATGGAGAGTTTAATAATGAAACCGATTATAAAAAAGTCCTTGGGTTTAGCAATTTCTGCTGCCATGGCAATGGGTATAATGAGTACGGCACAAGCTGCTAGTTTTTCTCCCAATAATAGTGGTGATATGGCGATTGTTCCATATTACACGGTTAATGGGGGATTTGTGTCTGGTCTTCACGTGACTAATAGAACAGATAAGACGCAGGTGGTAAAGATAAGATATCATCGTGGCAAAGATTCAAATGATGCGCTTGATTTCATCGTTTTGCTTTCACCTCGTGATGAATTTACTGGGTTTCTTAAAAAGAATCCAAGTGGTAATACTGCTTTTTATCCTACAGATAATAGCTGTACCGTTCCTGCAGTAGGAGCAGGTAAATACTTAGCGCCAAAAAATGGTGTTGCCTTAGATGATGATGGTTATATTACTGTTATTGGAATGGGTGAAGCTGTTAATGAAGATCAGCAAATAGCTCTTGATTCGGCGCATGATGAAACAGCTGTTACAAATAACGCGGCGATGCCATCTAATTGTGATCGTGCTCGAATGAATTTTGAAGCAGCTAGATCTTTAACGCCAGCTTTGAATCTTGCTAATACAGGCGGGCCTGCACTTAATGGTGTTCATAAGACTGCTCCAGCAGCTCCTTTTACTGCGACAGATACAGGTGTGGTCACTCCAACTGATACAGTTGTTAAAATGTCGACTAATGAAGCAGGACAGTACACTCTTGCAGTTTCAAGTTATGATCATACTTCTGACGATGCTCTGGGTGTAACATATTTCATTCGTGATAAAGATTCTGGTCTAGAATTTGGTAATACTGCTGTGCACTTTAACGAGTTTGCGACAGAGGCATTGATGTCAAACCAAGAGTACGGCACGAATGTTAACCCAGGTGAGATTCGATGTGAGGCTATTGGTGGTATCATAGCAAAACAATGTCGCACTGGTTATGACTTTCCTAATTTAGAAGGTGGATCTTCTTTTGCTGGGTTTGGTGCGCAGATAGGTCGATTACAATCCATACGTGATTTGTTAGCTACTCCTGAAATTTCTGGAGATTGGGCAAACAATCCTGGTAACAATGCACAAGCAGATTGGGTTGTTACTTTCCCAGGTCAAAACTTATTACCAGGAGGTATTCCAAATAGTAAAGAGATTCCTGTTAGAGCCCTAGTGAATATGTGGGATCGTGAAGAAGGTCAAATTCCAGATGTTGGGTTGGTTGTTTCTCCTAACGGTGGTTTAATTAACGAAGTAGTTTTAAATAATGAAGTTAATGTAATTAGATGGCAGAACGGAAATGTTTTAGGGGCTGCTAAATATTCTGCTGGCGGTAATGGCGTAGATGTAAAGTCTATAGATCCTGCTTTTATTGCTAATAGAGGTGTTGCAACTTTAGATAATCTAAGACCTACAGGTATAGGTCATCTAGTATTCAACTGGGGAATAGCTGATGCTGCTACTACTGGTCTAAACCGATTGGAGCATGGAGTGCCAACTGTAGGTATAACTGCTTGGAAGAGACAGTTTGCTACTGCTGCAAATAAGAACTACGGACGTATTGTTAACCTTATGTTTAGTCGTGGTAAATAAGTTTGTAGATTTAATACATGTTTTTCATGTAATTTAAGTTGTTCAAAAAGCCAGTATTTATACTGGCTTTTTGTTGTATAAAGTTTATGTATTAGGTGTTTGATAAGTTATGTTGAAATTATTTTTTATTGTAAGTATATATATGTATTCCTCTCTGCTTTTTTCAAAAGAGGTAATTGTTATTGATGATAATGGGTTGATCTATACTAAATCTGAGATGGAAGAGACAATAAAGACATGGGATTTAAAAGTTCAAAATAAGATCAAGGAAGATAAAGCCTTTAGAGAGGAAATGCTGGGAAGGTTAATGATAAATAAAAAACTAGCAGAAGCATATGATAAAATTCCTATAGAAGAAGGGGAAAATGAAGAGTTTTATTGGAAAAGTCATTTTGCTATACGTAATTTAAAAGCAAAGCTATTTCAACAATATACGTTTGAAAACATGGAGCTGCCAGACTTTACACAATTGGCAAAAGAGAGGTTTCTTGTTGATAAAGATACTTTTTCCAAAGTTCCGGAGCGGCGGTCATCCTCACATATATTGATAATTTGTGACCCAAAATCGTGCAATCAACAAGAAAAAAAGAAACAAGCTGAGCAAGTTTTAAGTGAGCTTAAAGATGGTGCTGATTTTAAAGAGCTGGTTGTAAAATATTCAGAGGATCCAATTAGTAAAGTAAAAAATGGAAAAATAGAAAAATGGGTGGCAAGAAGTGATAAATCTTTTTTAAAACCGTATTTGGTAGGCTTATTCGCAATTAAGAAAGTTGGCACCTATTCTGATATCGTAAGTACGCAGTTTGGTTTTCATATTATTCGACTAGATGGAATAAAAAAAGAGTCTTTTCGGAGTTTCGAAGAGGCAAGGGAAGATATAATAAAAGTATTAACTAAGCACTTTAAGGACTTATATGCTAATGCTATGAGTGTGCATTACCTGCCTTCTAAAGAAGCAAAATATAATGATAAGGTTTTAGATGAGCTGTTTTTACAATCGCAAAAGGATAAAAAATAAAATTGAATCTTGGTGCTGTGAAGAGCTTATTTGAGGCTCTATGTGGTCTTTGAATCATCGTTTGTTTGGATGTTTCAATGGATGCTGTAGCTTGCCTTGGGGTGTTGTTATCTGTTTTGGAAATCTTAGATTATTACTAACTTGATTAAGCTAGTTAAAGAGCTATGTTTGATAGTTGTTGCTCAGTAATTCTTCTTTGGCATGCTTTCTCATAAAGAATATAGTCCTTGTTATGATAGTTTTGTATGGTTTTCTTTAGTATTTGGTCATTAAAATATGATTTTTTTGTTTGAAAGGAGTTGGTGTTTTCTTTGTAAGGTTTTAGGCTTTTAGATAAAAACTGCTGTGAAAAAAATCTAAGATCTGTTTCATAGTGCTCAACAATTCCAATAAAAGAAAATAATTCTATTGGAAATGCCCAGAAAAATTGTGAATATGTATTTCTCAATTCTTTTCCTAGGCAAAACCTTTCCAGTGACCAATTTTCATCAATCATTCTCCTTATTAAAGGTTGATTCATCATACTTTTATTATTGTAATTTCTTTTGAAGTAGTAATAATGTGATGCGAGTCTTTCTGCGGGATCCCGCATCCATGTAATGAATTGTGTGTTTTTATTTACTATAGGTTGAAGGCGATATTTTAACGGTAAAAAATGGCCATGGATGCATTTCACGTCATTATAGTTGTTAAAAAGACCCGAAGCATTGCTGGTTAGTGCATGTAAATTTCTGCTAAAAGAGGTAGAATGTAGCGGAAGGTCGGTATAATCTTTGATGAGTTTGTTGCCAAAGTGATCAGCTAGAGAGTTAGCGAAGCTTGACCCGGCAGTTTTAGGGATATGAACGGAAATAAGCATGTTAATTGGGAGCCTTGTTTTCTATATTAAGCTTTAGATGTATTATACTTACTCTTAGTGATAATGTCTTAAATCATATAGAGTAAAACAGTTAGTACATACTTTAAGGAGAATCCACACATGAAAACAAAAAAGTTTAGTTATTTAAAGCTGATTTTTTTAATTATTAGCTCTTTAGCTATAGCAAACTGCGGAGGAAGCGGAGGAAGCGGAGGAAGCGGAGGAAGCGGAAGTAATAAACCACCTGTTGCTCTTTCTCAAACTGTCACTATAGATGAAAATACCTCAAGAAGAATTAAGCTAGAGGGTACTGATATTGATTTTGATAAGCTATCATATAAAGTGGTTATTCCTCCAAAGAATGGCTCGTATAATGGCTTGATATACAGGCCTGATGTCGACTTCCGTGGTACGGATTCCTTCTCTTTTAAAGTAAATGATGGTTTGGTTGATTCATCAATTGCAGTTGTTAAGATAATAGTGAACAGTGTTTCTCCAACCGTAAAAATTACCACTCTAAATCCCAGTGTTATTACAACAAAAACAGGGAGGGTGGCATTTAATATTAACTTTTCTGAAGTAGTTACTGATTTTGATCTTGGAGATGTTTATGTGAATGGTGGCGCTAAAGATCAACTCCAAGGAAGTGGTGCTGAATATACAATATTTGTAACTCCTGAAAAGAACTCTAAAGCTGATCTAGTTGTAAAGATTCTTGAGAAGGTTGCTGAGGATTCAGGAAAAGATGGTAATACAGCTTCTAATACAATTACTCAAAAAGTAAATACCCAACTTCCATTTATTACAAGATGGAAAACGATTAACGATGGTATAACAAATTCAAGACAGATAAGAATCCCTACATATGGCACAGGCTATGATTATACGGTTGATTGGGGTGATGGAATAATTGAGAATCACATGAAAGGTGATAAGACACATACATATAAACATACTGGTGAGTACAATGTTAAAATAACTGGAGATTTTCCACGTATTTTCTTCTCAACAGGTGGTGGTTATGATAATGAAAAACTGATTGCTGTTAAACAATGGGGGACCATTGAATGGGAATCTATGAATAGTGCTTTTTATAGATGCCATAACTTAGTGGTTAATACATTAGATGTACCTGATTTAAGTAAAGTTACTGATATGAGTTTTATGTTTTTTGAAAACTACCTATTTAATCAAGATATATCAAACTGGGATACCAAAAATATTTTAACAATGAGTCATTTATTTAAAAGTGCTGCCAACTTTAATCAACCTATTGATAGCTGGAATACCTCAAATGTAACGAATATAAACTCATTGTTTAAAGGTGCAACAGCTTTTAATCAAAACCTAAATAATTGGGATGTTAGCAAAGTAAAAGACATGGGATCAATGTTTGATGGCGCAAGAAGCTTTAATGGTGATATAGGTCGTTGGAACACTGGTAGTGTTGTTAATTTTAGCTCGGTATTTAGAGGTGCAAGTAATTTTAATCAAGATATAAGTAGCTGGAATATAGTATCCGTAACTAATATGGATTCTTTGTTTGAGGACGCAAAGTCATTTAATCAAAGAGTTTTAGATTGGAATACTTCTAAGGTTACATCTATGAAAGCTGTATTTAAAGGAGCGGAATTATTTAATCAGAATATAAGTGACTGGAATACAAGTTCTGTTATAAGCATGAGTTCCATGTTTCATGATGCAACTGCTTTCTCTCAAGATCTTTCTGGATGGGATGTTTCTTCAGTCAGAAACATGAGTGAGATGTTTTTAGGACACTCTTTTAGTCCTGGTTTATTTAGCCATTATTCTGCAAGTTGGCCGCTATTTGTTACAACAGGCGCAAAAAAGCTAAATTAGTTTATAGTGGTTCTTTAAAGAAATTATAATGAAAGAATGTATTGTTATCTTGGGGATGCATAGATCAGGTACATCAGTGCTAGCAGGGTTAGTTTCATTTTTTGATGCTTATTTGGGCTCGGATTTAATGCAACCAACTGATGATAACCCTAAAGGATATTTTGAAAATAATAAAATATATCAGCTAAATGAAAAAATACTCAGAGAGAATAATGCTTCATGGCATGATTTTTCTTTTGTGGTTGAAGATATTGATAAAAATAGCTATCAACAATATATTTTAGAAGCAAAAATCATTATTAATAATGATCTAAAGTATGTTAAACGAATGTTGATCAAAGATCCTAGAATATGTATTTTGTTTCCCATTTGGGAGCAAGCATTGAGAGAGCTAGATATAAAAATCCATGTGATATTTGTTTATCGTAGTCCATTAGAAGTTGCACAATCATTATCTCATAGAGATGAGATGGCTCTTGAAAAGGGTTTAATGTTGTGGTCACATTATTTTTTGCAGGCAGAAAAATTCAGTGGTGATTATAACCGATTAATTATTGAATTTGATCACGACTTTGAAGATATTTCTGATCTATTAAATAGAGTTGGCTGTTTGCTAAATGTGCCGGTCAGCCAACAGATTGTAGAAAAGGCTCAAGCCTTTTATTCTCCAGCACTTAAGCATCATAAGATTTCTTTTGATAATATTTCAACAGATATCCCTATATATTTATCAAACTTAATAAGAATTATTATTGAAAAAAAATTCAATAAGAAAAAGGTTTTTGATGAAATTAGAAATGAGTTTAAATACTCTAAAAACATGTTTCTTTACAATCGTAAGCAACAAGAAGCTACAATCATCAACCAAAAAGAGCTCCTTGATCAAGCTACTCTAAAATTAAAAGCAAGCCATCTACAGAATAGAAAAATAACACAGGACATAGTTGAGAGTAAGAAAGAAAAAGAGTCTATGACCTCAACTATTTGTGATCTTAAAAAAAATATCACATCTATAAGAGAAGAATATAAAAGGGAACTTGTAAATAAAAATATAGAATTAAAAGAGGAAAAAGAAAAACTAAAAAATTACAAAACCCAGCTAAAACTTACTAAGAACGAACTAAATGATAAGCTTGGTACCTTTTCTGATAAAGAAAATAGTTTCAAAAGAGAGTTACAGGAAAAGACTAACCATAACAAAGAAATAATAAAAGGATTAGCCGTAGTAGAGCAAAGCTATCGTGAAGGGGATAGTCTATTTACTAAGTTACTCAATCAAGGCAGTGAATATAAAAAGCTAAGAAATAATCCAAGAAAAATGTTCAAACAGGTTTTTTTTCAGAGCTTAATTCCTTTTCTAGATAAAAAAACACGGCTGCTATCACGAGATAGAGCTGTAATTGCAGACTCTGGCCTTTTTTCATCATTTTTTTATTTGACAAGCTATCCGGATGTTGGTGCCTCTGGAATTGATCCGCTGTTACACTTCTGTAGCTTTGGTTGGAAAGAAGGGAGGAGCCCTAGTTTACAATTTGATCTAAGAGCATATTTAAGAAAATATCCCGATGTTGAGAGAGCCAATATCAATCCTTTATTGCATTATGTAAAGAATGGAAAGAAAGAAGGAAGATTAATAGATACAGTTAGTTTATATGGCAAGAATACAATTATTTTTGAGAATAATAGTGCACCTGTTAATGAAAGCATAAATGAAAATAAGATACCCCCTAAAATAATTGAAAAGTGTATGCGGGGCCCTGTTTTTGAGAATTATCATACTGAAAAAACCTCAGTGGTTTTCTTGTTAAGAAAAACTAAGAAGTTAGTAAATAGGAAAGTTCCTGCAAATGTACTCAGTTTTTCAAAAAAACAACTAGAAATATTACCGCTTAAAATATCCGTTGTTATGCCAACCTGGAATAGAGCGGGCTGTGTTTGTGACGCAATTGACTCTATTCTAAGCCAAAGCTATCAAGCATTTGAGATTATTGTCTCTGATGATGGGAGTACAGACAATACTATTGATTTGATTAAGACAACTTATTCAAAGCATATATTGAATAAGCAAATAAGGATATTATCCAACAATCACCTTGGTGTGAGCGCCGCTCGAAATATAGCCCTTGAGGAAGTAAAAGGTGATTTAGTAGCCTACCTTGATAGTGATAATATTTGGAGAGAGCACTATCTGCTGTTGATGGCGGCAGCATTTAGTGAAAATGATGAAATTATTTGCGCGTATTCCGCATTGGAGAAAAATGATTATAATAAGAAAACTAAAACTAGGAAGAACTCAATACTAGCAACACCATATAATAGAGAGAAGCTGTTGCATGCTAATTTCATTGATCTAAATGTTTTTATGCATAAGGTATCTGTATATAAAGAGTTAGGCGGTTTTGATACGAAGTTAAAGCGTTTAGTCGATTGGGAGTTGATAATTCGTTATACAAAGAATTACTCTCCTGCATTCATCCCCTTTGTTGGTGTTGATTATTTTCTAGATGATAAATTATTAAAGAATATAACAACAACAGTTAGTCTCGATGATAATAGGCAGCGAGTATATGATAGGCACTTTAGAGAGCGTTTAAAGTATAACCTTGTGGATCTTAGATTAGCTTATGTTCTCTGGGATTTCCCTGCACTATCACAAACTTTTGTAATGGAAGAATTAAAGTGGCTAGTTGCAAATGGTTATGACGTGGTTGTGTATTATTCTGTTACACCGGATAAGTGTGCAATTTTGGATTTTGATGTTGACGCTTATTTAGTAAAAGATGCTGAAGAATTGGCAGATCTTTTTGGAAAGCATCAAAGAAATCTATGTCATACTCACTTTGCTTATCCCACAACAACACTACTTACATATCCAGCTTGTGTAAAAACAAATATTAATTTTACTTTTATGCCACATGCTGTTGATATTTTTCATCATGAAAATAAGAAGAGAAATAAAATTGCCGAAATAGCTCGACATCCTCTTTGTTTAAAGGTGTTTGTTCATGGCGAGTTTCATAAGAATTTTATTGAAAAATGTGGTGTCCCTTGTGAAAAGATTGCATTTAATATTCAAGCTGTAAATACTTCTGACTTTGAAAAGTATAAGCCTGCAAAGATAAAAGAAAATAATAAAAAGAGAAAGTTTAAAGGTATTGTTATCTCTAGATTTGTTGAGAAAAAAGGCATAAGTACTTTAATTAATGCCGCATCATTACTAAAAAATGAAGAAGTAACGTTTGACATCTATGGCTATGGTCCACTGGAAGAAGATTATAAGAAACAAATTGAAAAATTGGGGTTAGATAATGTTTCTTTAAAAGGAGTATTAATAAATCAGCAAGATGTTGCAAAAGCCTATGAAGATAGCGACTTTCTTATTGCTCCTTGTATTACCGCAGAAAATGGAGATATGGATGGCTTTCCAACGGTAATTTTGGAAGCCATGGCTGTTGGTTTGCCTGTGATAACAACTGATATAGCTGCAATTCCAGATTACTTAACAGATGGTATTAATGCACTGATTTCTCCAGCTGATGATATTGATCAGTTGGCTGCACGAGTACGTTATTTGATGGCAATGCCACGAGAACAAAAACTAGCAATGGTAAAGCGTTCTCAAGATTTTCTAACTAGGAAAATAGGTACTAATCGTACCCTGCAGATGCTTCTTGATACTTGGCTGGATTATACCTTAGATATTTTTTTGGTAACATTTAATACTGAGAAATATGAAAATAGAGAAGACACTTTTGAAATAATCAACCGAATTTTTAAGTTTACTACTACTCCTTTTACCTTAACTATTATTGATAACAATAGTGATGAAGGGTTTTGGGGTGAATTATGTGAGAAGTATAAAAGTTATTCTAATGTGCGTTTTATTCGTAAATATGAAAATAAGTTTTGTGGATCAGCTTCAAATACTGCATTGCATCTATCAAATAGTGAGTTTGCAATTTATGTCTGCAGTAAAGAAGGTTTTATTAAGAAACATGGCTGGGAGAGAGTTTTATTAGATCATATGAGAAGCAATCCAGCACATGCTATGGCGGGGTATTGCTCTCAAATGCCAAAATATATTTATGGAAAAGAATATGAGGCACACCCAGATTTTTCTAAATTTCGTAATCCACATTTTGCTCGTGAAAATCCAAATCGTGTATTTAAACATATACAAGGTGGAGTATTTATAATTAGCAGGCAGTTTATAAAAAAACATGGTGGGTTTAATTCTGAAATTCCTCATGGTGGTATGGATATAGAAATGTCTTACTTTATAGAAAGTCTTGGTTATAAATTAGGAGAAATTCCTGAGGTGGCATCTCTAACCGTGAAAACATTACCTAAATTATTGGCAATTCTAAACGAAAATACTGTTATCGCTCACCCATTAACAAAAAAGACAGTGACAAATACTTTAGATGACCTTGAAAAAGAAAACGGTAAGAAGTGTAATATTTGCGGTTGGAAAGGTGATTTATTTAATAAAAATTTAAAAGAGGTAAATCAGCAACAAATATGTCCTTATTGTAGATCAACAGGATTTGGGCGCAGTATTTACAAGCTGTTAGCAAATAGTCATCATATATATCGAAATGAAACATGTGCGATTTTAAGTAACGATCTATCTCTAGAAAAGAGTTTGGGTAAACTCTTTAGACCCCTTTTTATAACAAGTGATGCTAAATTATTTTTCTCTACTTTGCAAAGTTCTAGTACTTTAATAGATTGCATTATATTAGATCCCGAGCTTATAAAAGAGAAATATTTTTTTCAGTTTTGGGGGAAACTAGAAAAAAAATTATCACCATTGGGTGAAATAATTTTTGCAGACTCGCTTTTTTTAAATATTGATGTGGGTAGTAACTATGCTATTAGAGCTGATGAAAATTTCCGGTTAAGTGATGAATTCATTATTGATTATTATGATTTTACTAGCTATTGCATTGCTTATGACTGGCGTAGGTTTGGAGTGATAAATCGTGTTTAACTCTGTTTTAAGTATCCTTTCAATACCTAAGCAATTTTCAAGAGATGATTTGAGGGCGTTATATCGACTTCCATTAGTAATGATTTATATGATCTTGCTAAAATATTCCTATTTTCATCGAATGCTTTGTTATTAAATTGTATTTGGTCAAATAATTCATCTATAGTATTGTTTTCACTGATTGACTGACAAGTAATAGAAGGTACTTGCAAAACCTTGCATAGTTCAATAGTACGACTGTCATGAGTGATACAGATAGTAGGGATTGCAGCAGATAGTGATAAAACGGAACCATGAATCCGTGTTCCAATTGCTCTAGAAAAGAAACTTAAATAGTTTATCCATGCATTAACAGAGTAAGGTAGGTAACCTTTTAAATAGATTATACCAAGAAGATCATGAATGGGAATTCCTTCTTCAAAAGTATGACGATACTTGTTAATAAAAGCATCATCCTTTTCATTTAAAGGTTCTCTAAACTGTGGTTTTAGTAAAGATTGCGGCCCTTGTATAATATAACTTGTTCCGTCATGATGTTTTAAGTAGTTAAAGAGCCATTGTTCGACTTGTTTAACATTTGTATGGAACATCGTGGCATGAATAGCTGTTTTTCCGTCAGTGTGTTGCCCCCATTTTTTTGCAATACTTTTTCCTAGAGTAGGCGAGTTATTGGTAAGAATAGATGGGCAGCCCATTATTTTTATATTTTGGACTCCATAATATTGGCAAACTTTATATGTGTATTCTCCACGAACACCAATATAGGGTGTTCGTGCGGATACAGCATAAAGCATTTTTAAGGTGCCCTTAGATAGAGGGTGAATAGCCTCCTCTGTATCTGATTGCGCGCCTAGGCCAATCATAATGCAAGGTTTGTCTAATTCAATAATAAAATCGGCTAGCCATGAGAAATCATAGCGAGATTGAAGCCAGTTCGCTGCAGGAATAACTAATATATCGATTTTAGATATATAATCTTTTGCTGTAGGTCGTCCAGATATTAATACTGTCTCATCGTCTATTATTTTTTTTGTTGCATTCCAGAAAGCCCAATTGCCAATATTATAACCGGCTAACTTCATTAATTGGCTTGATGTTTCAATAATGGTGTTCTTACTACTTCCAAAACTATCAGCTATAATCCCTATACGTTTATTTTGCATCATATAATTTAAAAAACTAAAAAGAACTAATGATATATGTTTTATTAGCTTACTCCAATTAGAATAAAAATAGAAACTAAGAAACAGTAACAGTGTTTTAGGGTCGTTAATAATAGTGCGGATAAACCCAATCAAAAGTGGACAAGTGATATTACTTATATTTGGGTAAAAAACCGATGGTTGTATTTGGCGACGGTGATGGATTTGTACTTACGACGTATCATTGGTTGGGGCTGGGATAATGCGCCGATGGAATCATTTTTTGGACGATTGAAGGTTGAATTGGTTTATGCGAAAGACTTTCAGTCGATAGATGAGGCGAGATCTGCTATCTTTAGTTATATTGAAATATTTTATAACCGCAAAAGAAGGCATTCAGCAAACGGTGGGATAAGCCCTGTAGCGTTCGAGGAAAATGCAGCTAAAGATGCTTAAATGGAGTGGCTACTTTTCGTGGGGAACATCAAACCGAGAAAGAAGAGCCTATGCAAATAAAGTACTTTCACAAAATTTTAAAGCATTTACAAAAAAAATTTAGATCTCTTAGGTTTTATAAGAGCAATAAAGGTGCCTCAATAAATTATTCTTGTTGGGTTTCTAAAGTAGAAAAAAAGTTGCTAGCTCCTTTGGAAAAAGTTGAAGAAACTGGCGTGGTTTTCCCTTTATTTTCAATTTTTTTGGTCGATGATTTTGAGATATGTAGAGAAGATGTAATACAAACGATTAATTCCCTTATCCTTCAAAAAAATACAAATTGGTCTTTGGTCTTTATTACAAATGAAGGAGGCTATTACCGATCAATTTTTAAAGATGAGAGGATAGTTTTTCATCCCATTGATACAAGCAATAATTATTATCAATCAATTGATTTTGTTGCGATGAATTGTTCAAGCGATTTTCTGACTTTTTTACGTGTAGGTGATCGATTATCCCCATATGCGATTACCTTGTTGTCTAAGTATTGTAATCAATACCCCGACCTTCAACTAATAGTAGCAGATGAAGATTTACTAAATGCATCAGGGCAGAGATACAGGCCATTTTTCAAGCCAGATTGGAACCCAGACTACCTTGCTAATTATAATTATTTCTCACAGGCTGTAATTTATAAGGCTAAGCTGTTTAATGATTTAGGGGGGTTTAATGGTGAAGAAAGTGATCCTTTGCATGCTTTAGCTTTGAAAGCGACTAGTAGAATAAATGAGAATCAGATTTTCCACATGGATAAGATGTTATTTCACTTTAAAAAAGCAATAAATGGTAAAGTCAAACGAATCCAATTTACAATTCCATCGATCAAACCGCTAGTGACAATTATTATTCCAACTAGAGATAAATTAGAACTGCTAAAACCCTGTATTGATGGTTTATTATACAACACGGCCTATGACCATTTTGAAATTATCATTATTGATAATAATAGTAAGCATAGTGATGCATTGGTGTATCTAAGTAAGTTGGAAGAAAAAACTAACCTAACTGTTTTGAGATACGATAGAATCTTTAATTATTCTGATATGAATAATTTGGCTGTAAGTGAGGCAAAAGGTGAATTAGTTTGTTTTTTGAATAACGATATTTCTATTATAAAAGATGATTGGTTAACCGAAATGGTCTCACAGGCTTGCCGTCCTGAAATTGGTTGTGTGGGAGCAAAGTTGTTTTACCCAGATGGTACAATCCAGCATGCGGGGGTTATTTTAGGGCTTAAAGGCTATGCTTCCCATGCTCATAAAGGTTTCGCAGGAGAGAGTTCTGGTTATTTTAATCGATTGGTTGTGACGCATAATGTTTCGGCAGTAACAGCAGCGTGTATGGTTGTGAGAAAGGAAATTTTTGATGAAGTGGGTGGCTTTGATGCTAAAAACCTGAAAGTTGCCTATAATGATGTTGATTTTTGTTTGAAAGTCAGAGAAGCAGGCTATCGTAATTTGTTTACACCCCATGCTCAGCTGATTCACCATGAATCAAAATCCCGAGGGAAGTCGCGTAATAAGAAACAACAAAAACAACTAAGGAAAGAGTCAGAATATTTAATAAAAAAGTGGGAGAAAATCCTTTATTCTGACCCTGCTTATAATAAAAATCTGACATTACTTCGAGAAGATTTTTCGCTTGGCTTAGACCGCCTTCAACAATAAATCGATGAAGAATAATACAATACAAGTGCTTGTTTGTACCTATCAGGGCGAACAGTTTATTGCTGAACAGCTTGAATCTATTTTACAGCAAAGTTATCCATCTATTGAAATTCATGTTTTTGATGATTGCTCAACGGATACTACTCTGGATATAGTTCGTGGTTATTGTAAAAAGTATGGGAATATCCAACTGCATGAAAATAAAAAAAACATTGGTTTTCTTAAGAATTTTGAGAATGCAATTAGTAGAACTTTAGGAAACTATATTGCTTTATCTGATCAGGATGATATCTGGCACCCTAATAAGCTGGAGCTTTCCATGAGAGCAATCAAGGAACTTGAGGAGAAACAACCCAATACACCTGTGCTAGTTCACACTGATCTATCATTGATTAATGATAAGGGGGAAAATCTTAATGATTCCTATTTCAGGAAAAAGAAAATCCATCTGCCTCCTGAAAAATCACTAAGTAGGGTAATGGGACATTGTGGCATAATGGGTAATACTCTTTTAATGAACCGTTTGCTGGTTGAGATAGCGTTGCCATTTCCGGAAGGCTTGAAATATCATGATTATTGGTTGGCTTTAATTAATGAGTTATTGGGTGTGAGAAAGACACTATCTGATGAGTTAGTTCAGTATCGAATTCATAATAAAAATACAAGCAATAATCGTTTAATTAAACGTAGTAAAGAAAATACTAACAAGTTTAAACGAAATTACTCCTTGCCATTTATGGAAGATTACCGGGAATACCCCATACAATATTTGCTTGATACTTATATGCTTTCGCTAGAAGATAGGGTATTAATTAATAGGTTTTACAACTATCTTCTTTTTAAGGGCGGGCGCTTTTCCAACTATATCTTTTTACTTGGAAATAATTTCTTAAAACGTGACTTCTTATATCGAGTCAGCGTGCTTTATCGCATGTTATTGACAAAACGCTATGGCATAAAGCATGGCTCAGAATAAAAAAATAGCTGTTTTTTCCAGTGGAATTACTAGAAAGTCGGAATTAAAAGTCTTGCTAGGCATTGATGAGATGTTATTGAGGCCTGTAGACAATACTGATGTGGCTTATGTGGCTGGTTGGGGGAGAAAGCCAAATACCTGGCGAGCCAAAGAGTATGCAAATAAAAATAATCTGGATTATTTTTATTTGGAAGATGGCTTTTTACATTCAATGGGGCAGGGTGTTCTTGGGGCAAAAAGCTGTTCACTGGTAAAAGATCATTCGGGAATTTACTATGATGCCACTCAAGCCTCTGACCTTGAAAGCCTTATTTCAAAAACTGATAAAGCACTTTTTAATAAAGAGGCAATTGAGCGTGCTAAAGATGCAATTCAACGCATAACCCAGAATAAAATAACAAAATATAATAATGGTTCTTTTCAATTGGATAATTCAATCTTTCAAGCAGATAAAGTTGTTTTGGTTATAGACCAAACCGCCGGAGATATGTCTCTAAAATATGGTTATGCGAATGAAAACACCTTTGATAGCATGTTACAAGCGGCACTGGATGAAAACCCTGATGCACAGATACTTGTAAAAACTCATCCGGATGTAATTGTTGGTAAAAAGAAAGGCAGCATAAAGTTAAATAAAGCTGACTCAAGAGTTTCAATTATCTCAGAGCTAATTAATCCATTGGTTCTTATGGAAGAGGTGGATAAGGTTTATGTTACAACCTCTCAAATGGGATTTGAGGCTCTAATGCTGGGCAAGCATGTTGTATGCTTTGGTGTTCCTTTTTATGCGGGCTGGGGTTTGACGGATGATAGGGCTGATAAAGACTTACCTGTTTGGTCTCGCCGCTATAAGAAAAGGGGTCTAGAAGAGATATTTGTAGCCGCTTATATCTATTATCCATGCTATTTGCATCCTGACACAAATGAACTTTGTGAGCTTGAAGATGTGCTTTCCTATTTCGAGTTGCAAATAAATAATCGTTTGAATTCTAATGCTCGTCTATTTTGTTTTAATTTCACTCGTTGGAAACGCAATCATATTAAAGCTTTTCTAAATGTACCTGAGGATATGATATTTTTTGTATCCTCAATGGGGCAGGCAAAAAAACTAGGATTTAAAACTAGTGATCAGATACTCTGTTGGGCAAGCAAAGATAATAATGAAGCTTATAGCTTGGCATCTGAAATGCAGGTAAATATCTGGTTGATTGAAGATGGCTTTATTCGTTCTGCGGGTTTAGGTACAGATCTGACTGCTCCGGCTTCGTTAGTTTTGGATAAAACAGGAATCTATTATGACCCAAATATGCCAAGTGACTTAGAAGCTATTTTGCAAACAAAATCCTTTACAAGTACTGAGCTTGAGCGAGCAAAAGCATTAAGACTCTCTTTAATAGAAAATGAGTTGAGTAAATATAACTTGGGTTCAATCTTTGATAAAAAGAGTATAAAAGCAAAACCAGATCAAATAATTATTCTGATTCCTGGTCAGGTAGAAGGTGATGCTTCCATTAAACAAGGCTGTATAGATATAAAAAGTAATGCAGACTTGATAAAAGCTGTTCGCCAGTATAATCCTGATGCTTTTTTGATTTACAAACCTCATCCAGATGTGGTTAGTGGTAACCGAAAAGGAAAAGTTCACAATAAGCTTTTAGAGGAACAATGTGATTTGGTTTTTCAGGATTTTAGTATTACCGATTGTCTGGCCGTGGTAAATGAGGTGCATACAATGACGTCATTGGTAGGATTTGAAGGTTTATTGCGAAAGTTGAAAGTTGTTTGCTACGGGCTTCCTTTTTATTCAAACTGGGGTTTAACGGATGATAAACATACTCTTTCGAGGCGCACACGAAAACTGAAACTGGATGAATTAGTTGCAGCTACATTAATTGATTACCCACTTTATATAAATTGGAATACAGGGGAAGTGACAACGCCAGAAGTGATTGTGCAACAGCTGAAACAACAAATAGACAAGCAAGGTGGAAAGCAGCGTAACCAAATATTTAAACCTCTTCGCTATATCCGTAAACTTAGGAATATTGTCTACGGTGTTCTTGTTAAGAAGGTTTAACTAAATTTACTAGTGATTCACACTTGCAGGAGTATTGTCCTTAATAGTTGTATTAACGGGGGTATATACTAGTTCAATATGATTAGTTGTAGATGAGTTAAATTGATTATTAGTAATAATTGTATTGCTTACAGGATTTGACAGTTCTTCAGTCCGATATTTAGTACCAATTTTCACGTCCGAATCAACTGATCCATTAAAAATATTACTCTCAATCACATTACTATCATCTTCGATAATAATACCATCAGTTACATCAGTAAAAATATTTGAAATAATATGATTGTTTTTTGCAAAGTCTTCATATATATAAGTTGTTTTTTTCACTGGGCCGTAGTTTATCGTATCGGTAGCTATCTTTTTTGTGCCACAGTTAAAGGCTTTTAAATTTTTGCTTTGTCTAGATGCTATCCAAACGCCAACTCTTTGGTCTGTAAAGTGATTGTTGCTAATTTGATTGTTATTAGCTGATTGATAACGAGGTAGAGATGAAGCACTTGTGTGATGTTCGTAGCAATTTTTATATATAAAGATGCCACCGCCTGAATTTTTTTCAAAAATATTATTCTTTATAGTGTTCATTGCAGAAGAGTCAATCGCAATGCCCTCCCGAGCATCTTTAGCTAAAAGGCGTTTTCTCTTACGTTTTCCACCATCATAATTTGAATGTCCATTTTCTGAAAAAGTTGAGTTTTTTATGGTATTTCTTTGAGTCCCTGACTCTAGATATAGTCCAGCACCACTAGTGTATTTTATCGATGAGTTATCAACAACCAAATCGGTAATATAGCGTCCAATGAAAATTCCATTTTTATGGCTAAAATCAATTGAAGTGTTTTCAATTCTTACATTTTTAAGTGAGTTATTTCGTAAGTAATTTTCTATAACATCTGCGTTTACATTATTCTTTAAATCAGATTTATTTTCACTTGTAAAGATTGTTAGAACAGCTATGCCTGTCACATAGTTTCTAAGTTTGCAGTTTTTAATAGTGATGTTTTGACTAGGAATTGCTTCATGAGATAAAACACGGATACCAATATCTGTCGGAGCGCTTTTCACTGTATACGGAATACCCACATCTTGTCTGAATTTTTTGTTGAGTCCATTCAATTCTGCTCCATTACAATCTAGGACCAAATTCGATTTGTTTTTGATAATAAGACTAACACGATCATAGTGGCACCCCTGTGGTAACATGATACTCTCAGTTATGTTATTTATAGTGTTGTTTTTCCAGTCTGGGCAACCAGCAGGATTTGGAGGTAAAACTCTTGGGGGGTCGCTTGGTTTAGAGGTAGTCTCATTTAGAGGTGTGGCATAATCTACAAACTCCTCTTTTAACTCTTTCTTAATCTTGTCTTCCAGTTTACAAGCAACAAGAGTAAGTAACGCTAATAGTACAATAAAATATCTCACGAATATTACCTTTCTGTTAAACCATTTTTGACATAATAGCATGCGTGTAAAGGTAGAAATAACATAATCTGTTTTTTTGATTCATTATACTTTTGAAAAGTTTAAATTTAAACTCTAGTAATTTATATAATAACCTAAAAAGGTGAGGTACACTTTCTAAAGTTATTGTTTCTAAGCTAAAATCCCTCCCATGACTAAAACAATAGATTTCTTCGACCTAGAAGGTGCACTCCTAAAAGCAGAGGCAGATTACAATGCCAGTGAAGCTCAGGCAATTGCCTGTGGCATGTTGGCGGTGAATATAACCTCAGATAAAATTGCTTGGGTGCAACTAATATTTGGCGAAATTGATGCCGATAATGC
>JAUTBZ010151782.1:0-11661 GCA_032361785.1 Lepetodrilus galriftensis
CTCTCTCTCTCTCTCTCTCTCTCTCTCTCTCTCTCTCTCTCTCTCTCTCTCTCTCTCTCTCTCTCTCTCTTTCCACACACACCATCACTCTCCTTTCAATTTCATCAGGTTTAATCATTTTTGCTCGCATTTCATGTAACATTCTATAAGCAGAAAGTGTTTAGATTGTCGTCATTGATTATCTTAATGAATTGCCTCTCGTTTGTCCGTCCTTTTCGGAAATACATGCTATTTACGGACATTTATTCAGCTCTCAGCAGGTGGTTCACTCACCCTTGTTAATTTCCTATAAATAGAAGAAAACCAATTTACAGAAATAGGACCTATTAGTATTAGAGATGTAAAAAAACTTTTACTTTCTTAGTTCAACAACACATTCATAGTACTATTTGTAAATTACCATTATTTTAATATAAAATTATTTCTATGATATGATTCCTTATGATTAATGTATGTGACTTATTATAACTATAAATGTATTATCTTACTTTTAACTGGGAACATCAACATTTAGTTTAATATTTCTACCATGTCATGAGTTGACAAATTTCTCCAATTAAAAATTATTTATTTAAAATCAGGTGACAGCAAATCAGGAGATAGAAAAAAATGAGACATAGGAAAGTAAATACTGGGTATATTGAAATTCAATTCCTAGATCATGGCAGATAATATTTATTGAATAAATATTAATTGTATGCATATGTCAATCAAAGTAAATGTTTCAGAAGAGTTATATTAAAACCGTTCACAAATATATGTTATATTAACATGATTTACATCTTTTCCCTCTTCAAATATGCACAAGTTCAAGTTGCTTGTACTGCTAATCTCATTTCAGGCAAAAATGTTCAAAGTTTAAGAGAACAAACCATGTTCTACTTTCACGTCATTAAATAAACCCATTACCATCACACATCGTTAAATCATATTCTTTAATAATTCAATCTATGTGGTCATATTCTATTTCAAAAATAAAAAACGTGGAAATTTGAGCATAGATTAAAGCTGACATATTCTGTGGAGTAATGACATTGCTTTCATCCATCCACAAATGCAATAATCATCTGGATTTCAAAATGGACATTAAAAGTGCCGTGCACACATATCTGCATGGCCGATCTCCCAACGGAATACCGCTATGACGTCGTATCTATGTATATAAATACTCCCTCAAACAAACCACGCAATCAGAAAGAAAGCCATGTTGGATTACAACCGATCCGATATTCTTCGTTTCCGAGCCAGTGATTTGGAAAATATATTTGATTCAATGTATAATCAGCAAAAGGGTACACAGGCATTCAATTGCGTACAAATAAGTCGACATCTGACAGACGACATCCGCGTGGAGATGATGATGACCTTGCGGATAAATCCACGCATAACAATGATTCCCGGTCAAAAACGCACACCCTCATCTGAACCGATCTTTCCTTTGTAGAGAATTCTCCTGGCTCTGAAACCAATAAAACCCAATTTTCTGTTATCTCTAATATCATCAACGAGGCATAAAACCACAGAGCGTGCATATCGCTGTACACATGCAGATTCCCTGCTGAGCTAACTCCAAGACAATTGCTAGGATATCGCTTGACAAATGTTGCAGAATTGGCATGATTTATAAATAATGACAGAAACTCGCATACTGTTTGATCAACGCGCCAGACACAAAGGTACCGATCCGATATTCGTTTAGAAAAGCTGCCAGGTTCATGCCGCGCTGTTGGATCGACAGTCAGACATTATTTCTTCCGAGAGGTCACATGGTGCACTCGTGTAATGAAAAAAAAACAGGAAGTAGATGCATAATCATCTGGTCATTGACAGAGATGAACATGCTCATTTCATGTGAAATTTGCATAAGACTCTTTGCGTGTCTATGTTCAAGGACACTGGGCTTGGCCTTTTGATCAATTGGGAGACAGTGGAACAGCGTAGACTATGAATAACATGCATGACCACCTTCTGTTTTATTTTTTGTTTGCTTTGTTTGCAGACTTCCAATCCTCTATGTCTCGATCCATTATGAATCATGTTCTATTACAGACACTGTCTGTCTCATCTGTGGCCACGTATTTGTTCATCATCACCAAAAGCTATTTCTTAAAAAGATCGCAATTTCAGAAGGTTGTGAATTCTCTTCAAGCTTGGGCAATGCCATGCAACTAATCATTATTACTAAACTAACGTCTCTCTCTCTCTCTCTCTCTCTCTCTCTCTCTCTCTTCTTCTGACTCTTGGTCTCTCTCTCTCTGTGACTCTCTGATTTGCTCTCTCTCTCTCTCTCACTCTCTCTCTCAGGTTTACACAGAACTGCCAAAGTCTAGACATATATATGTGGAACTATATATCTTAATATCAAATTCCATTTTTTTTTCAAGAACAGACTTCATAAACTCCAAGCAATCTCAGAAAGTGAAATCAGAACCTGAGGTCAAGTCTTCGTCTGTTATAAATATTAATAACCTTTACTGTGTTATACGAGTTGAAGTTGTGGCTCAATATTTCATTCTTAGTTGCCTCCAGAAGACATAGGGTTAAAGGACAACATTTGAGACTTGGCCAATATGTGGAATTTATGTGGATTTACCATTAGCTTATTTTTTTTATGTCGTGATTTCCTTCCAAGACAGAAAAGAGAACCAAGCGGCTACTATACATACTCAATCAAAATTTAGGCATCTTGAAAAAAAGCAGTTGAACTATTTAATGAAAAAAAAACCACTGCAACATGATGAATAATATCAGCATTATTGAGTGAGCATCCTATTTCTGGTGATAAGAATCCACATCTTTGAAAACCAAATAAATTGCTGAAAAATCACAGGGGAAAAAAACAAATTAGGTATGAATAATAATTATCAGCATTATTGAATCAGCATTTTGTTCTTGTTAAGAAAACCAACATAAATGTTATGAAACAAAGCTACTAAATCACTGAAAAATTAAAACACAGAAAAAACATCAACATGATGTATAATATCACCATTATTTTGTTGCTGTTAAGAACCCAAACATATTAAATGCTAGGAAACAAAGCTATTAAATCATTGCGAAAACCACACAGATAAAAAGAAAACATGATGACTACGGGTAACACAGATATCATCATTATTGAATTAGCATGCTATTTTTGTTGTTAAAAACCCAAACATAAACGCTGGGAAACAAAGCTACTAAATCATTGTAAAAAAAACACACAAAGAAAAGAAAAATGATGAATAATACCAGCATTATTAAGTGAGCATTCTATCTTGGCGATAAGAACCTAAATACAGAGAGAAACCAACCGAGCTACTAAATCATTGCAAAAAAACACAGAAAAACCCCACAACATGATGAATAATACCAGCATTATTGAGTGAGCATTCTATCTTGGCGATAAGAACCTAAATACAGAGGGAAACCAACCGAGCTACTAAATCATTGCAAAAACCACAGAGAAAAAAACACCTCAAAAACCCAATGAAAACCTGAGCCAACTGATGAGCTGAAGCTCATTTGAGGGAGGTCTCTGAGGGAAGAGAATGGCGGGCAACTGGACGACTGACACGCAGCTAAGATGCTGACGCAGTACATCATCTGGTCCCGCAGTGAATATAGGGTTGCTAGGGAGGATAAATTCTCTTTATCTCCCTTCCTCTGAAGAGATCCTGATGAATGGAATCGCTGGCGGTACGAGGCAAGCCAAGTGAGGAACGGGGAGGGCGAAGACACCTTACTGCCAATGCCTGAGCAAAAGAGGTCAAAAGTCCCCAGGAAGCTTTTGCAGGAATATGTTAATTGGTGTCGGCATAAATATTAGCTGAATATTTTCGTGAAAAAAATGTAATTACAAAGTTTTCTGGTAAATGTCGTAAAATATGTTTTTGTAAATTTGAAAGCTTCAGAAAATAAAAATATAAGGTATTTTAAGCACAAAATGAATTATTTATAAATTATGTGTCTAAGGAAAGAGGGATCACCTGGTATAGATTCTTATTTTAGAAGTTTTGTTATTTTTAATACGGTAGTTGCTATTCCTGGCAAATAAAAAGCAAAATGGTTGAGGCTAACAAGTTTGATCTTTGAATAAAAAAATAAAAAAGTCTAAAAATATCTTTAAAATAATAAATAATAAAATTAAAAAAGGATCTTGGGAGTTTACAAACTTGGCATTCTCTCATTAACCTATCATCATATTTTATGGCATGTGTAGAAAAATGCATACAAATTCTATACTTTTTCTGGACATTGATGAGCATTTGAAGAATGTTAGGTTGATAACACTGACATGAAAAAAAACATAATCTAGAAATTCAGTACATTCTCTGGCTAATCAAGGTGCCATATCATATCACACAACATAAACCTAAGGAATTTCAGGCGTGAATTTTATGGCATTGAAAATAATAGATTGTTTATGTTGCTATATTGTCCAATAGTCCGTTATATGTAATATTGGACAATGTATTATATAGTTATCTCATTGGAGATAAAATCCATGAAACATGGCAAAGCCTTGATAGACGAGCGTGACCATTCTTAAATTACCATAGCAATTTATTTGGTTCTTTTTCGGTAAATGAAAAACAACACATCCTTCTACACATCGATCGTTCCATGATATATCAGATTAAATGAGTATTGCATAATTATTTTCCATTCTACAAAACATACATCTGTTTTCTCCAGAGTATAGTCTTGCAGAAAGAAAAAAAATCCAAATCCATGACAAATTACAGTTGATTAATAGCTAGAAAATGCCCAAAACAGGGGGAAATCACATTATCCACTGTCTAAGCACTGTGCTCAGTACTCAGTGATAGTGCCTCTCAGCCAACACAATATTACCCTGTCTGTTGTAGAAAAATGATGAATGATGCCTTTTAGTAGAACCAAGTGAAGAGCAGAACAGGAATCTGGGAAATGGTATGGGTATCGTAGCAGCAGAACCGCGACGTATATTCGCGCTATTGCATTCAAGTTATTACAGCTATGTGGCTGAAAGAAAAAGAAAAAGAAAAAAACACCCAGAAATATGTATAATGGAACTTGCCTATGGGCTTAAATTAATTTTAAATTTTCATTTAGAATGGCCCGGAGGTTAAATGTGTCCAGCACCGTTAACTCGCAATCTTTCAAAGTTGACGCAAATTCTTTGACGTTAACGAAACTTGGACGCAAGAAACTGAAGTATCATTTTCGTTTCTAATTTCTTGGTGGCTGGTTTTCATCACTGAAATTATCTACTGATCAATGAAATAGAATGTCTGCTGAGTAGAACATGCATTAGTACTCTTAGAACCATGCCTCACAGATCTCCAGATAGGATCAAATATAGAGCCGTTTCGAAGGAACTACTTCCCTTTGTATGATGTGAAATCTCTCCATAGAGAAATCTACATAACCTGGGGAACAATTTAACAATTAAATCCTAACACACCCTCCCAGAAGGATAGATATCAATTTCGGTGAGCAGCAAAAGGGTGAAAAATAGTCTAATTTAGTTCCACCATTGAAGCATTTCTATGAGTAGCAATGCTCTCAAGAGAGTAGGGGTTAAATCAGTTTCACATGAGGCAGCATATTGTTTCGTTGTTAGACAAGTAATCTGTTGATTATGTTCACAGAATAAGTACAATAATGTTTGAAATGCATTTAAAGTGTGGGAAATACTGTGATTAATCAAAGAATGCTAATACAGTCTTTGGAAAATACTCCTTGTTTTGTGTGTGTCGATTACCAGTATATGTTAATTTACCTCTTAAACAAAATGAATGTTCGCATATATCTATTGTGCCATTCAATACAGAATACTAAATAACTGTCCAATTTATCTGTGGATTGTTCCACCAAATTCATCAGTGGATTGCAATTATCAACACACAAAGGGTTAACCCATTGCTCAAATCATCAGTGGATGTCAATGATCAGCAGATAAGGGGTTAAAATATTTTACCTATTTCATCTGTAAATAGCAATTACGAGTATCAGGATTTGCGTTAACCCATTGCCTGATTAAATCTGTGGATGGCAATTATCTGCATAAAAAGGGTTAAATCATTGCCTATTTTCATCTGTAGATAGCAATTACCAGTATCAGACCTTGGGTTAACCCATTACATGATTAAATCAGTGGATGCCAAGCATCAGTATCAATGGGGTTAACCCATAGCCCAATCCACCTGAAAATGGTTTTATCAGAAAATCAACAAGCTTGTATAAATAGCCAACAGTGTACATAAATAGTATTTTATCAAACCGACTTCCCCCCAATGATCTAGTGATCCTGCATCTGATCCCAATAAAGACACTGAGAATTGGAATGGACATACCAAGCCATATAAATTTGTTTTCGCAATTCTCAAACACAGCCACCTGCCCTCTTGTCTATGATAGGCCGCAACCGTTACTTTATTTATTTTACATTTTTTAAATAAAAAATATAATACAATAAATTCCATTTCACTACCTTTAAAATTAAAGTTTGTGTGTGTTAGATTTGAATAATTGTTGTACTTCTTCTTATAGAAGCTCTTTGTTTTAGTACTGCCTTACTAACAGTTTGAGTCACTTTGGAATAATAATACACTTTATTCATTAAAACACCCCAAATATAAAATAAAAATGCTGACTAATCCGTATTTATATCCCCCTCCAATCCCTGCTTCTCCCCCAAAATATAATACTTGAATTTAAAAACTGTCTGAAAAGCTATTAAAAACATGTAATAGCCTAAAGATCAATGAACCTTTACTATTAGTCTTAAAGGTAAACCTTAGCAAAAACAGGGTCCAATGCTAGAAGAAGGTGAGTGAAAGCCTCTGCTGTAGGAATCCTTGCTTGCTGTAATAGTAGATAGCGTTCTAACTGTTAAAACAGACCCGATAGTGTTCTCGCGGGGCAAAGCATAACTGGTAATCTACTAACACAAATCCAGCTGTTTGGCTATTTAACGAAGAATCTCGCCAATGCTTGGAATTCCTGTGAGGATCTTTGGTGCTGAGAGATGGTGGTACCGTTCACTTGTGTTTGAGTATGTAATAAACAGTATTTTGTGTAACAAGTGTACATTATTCCTCGAATACAAGCATACGTTATTTCTTGTTTATGGTGTGCGTTATTATTTGTGTACAGTATATAAGCATTCCATGAGAATTAAAACATTCCTTTTTTCTTTGAACATAATATCTATTTTGACAATAGATTTAATTTTTTTTATGGATTATATTTAATTGAATGATGTTTTATTCATAGCAAATATTGACAAAAAAATCATAAAAATTAAATTTTAATATTTATATATTCAACATGCTGCTTTTCTAATTCTGCATCAGTAATGAAGTTTTACTGATTTATTTTGCCGTATTATTCTTTTAATCAATTCTAGTGACAGCTGACAATGACTTGCTATTATTTTTGGTGTCGACAATGGAGAAAAAAATCTTTAGTATAATGGTATAATTCCTGGAGAATAAAATAACGAAGTTAACTAACTCTTAATAGTGCATTTCATAAGCCAAATAGGAAATGGAAACAAGGCTTCCATTATGAATGACGGACAAAGATCTTGGTAAATCCATTGATTCCAATAATGGCTAGGCCACTCCTGTACTAAATGGTGCAAGTCTCAGGTAACCTTAACGACAACCTCAGCCATAGACTAGACCATTTCTAAGGTTGGAGTTATAAGGTTACCATAGAGGTGTACCATTTCATACAGGATAGTAAGATAGTCATGTATTAGTATTTTTCTATCAATTGAAATCTAACCTTGAAAAAATAGCTAACCACCCATTATAATGAAAAAATCATAATAATTATTTTGTTAACAATTATTTTTATGAACATGATGAATACCAATAATTAGTATTACAATTATTTTCTATTCATAATAACTATTAACAATTTACAAAAGAAAAAACCCAGTTAAACACTAAAGGTCAATTCCAAATCGATTCCATTAAAATATCCTTTATTTCCGTAACCTACTATTTCCCATACAACTAAACCTATTCATATTTGTGTTGCAAACAAAGCTTAAATGACCAGGTCAAGTAAGGGTGATATCTTATGCATATATGATTCTTTTCATGACTGGAATCAATCATTGGAATGAAGATAGATGTTTGGAACAATTTAGAAAGATTGGAAATTGACTCTCGACTGATGCTGAGGTCGGCCGTTAGACTTCGGCCAAATTGGCTGGCCGCAACACAGACAGTAAATTGACAAACAGTGTTAAGGCATTAGCTGTCTTTGGGTTCCCATACACTGACCACACAGCTCGCCCTGACAGAGAATCGGTCACTGTAGATGGTGTGTTAACATATGTGGCTGGCAGAGTATGCGAGAGGGGCACAACCTTGGCGCCCGACAATGGTCAAAACCGTATTTCTCTTGCTAGGTTATATTATACAATTAGTGAAATATTATTATCTTCAGTTTCAAAAAGCACATCATCAAATAGAACTTTTCCTTTAAAATATTTTAGGTTTTATAATACTATATTTTACAGTCTATGTTATAGAACAACTGAAGATAGATATCAGTGAAAAGTCCTAGATTATTTAGAAAATTGAGATTGATAGAGTATATTATGATATATGGTCAACATTTCTATGAATGCATCATTCCTTTTAACTCTATTAATGTTAATGTCAATCTGAGATTCCCTATAGAGTAGTGATCACAGTGATTGCATTTAACCTACAAGGGAGAAGGTTAACCTATTTTAATTTCAAACTGAGAACATAGTGGGATTCAATATCCATGGATAGTGCATATGCACCAAGAATGATAAGTTCACAGTATGTATACAGAAAGTACTACTATAACTATGATAAACATAAAGTAATATTTATCTTGCTGGGCTCTCCTGTACAGAACAGCATTAAACAATGGTAACTCCAACCTTAGACATTAGTACATAAACTACACCATTGCTAAAGTTGGATTTACGGTTACCTTACAATTATGCTGTTCTGTACAGTAGAGCCCAGGGCCGGTATTCATAAATGGGCTAAGTCAGTTTTTGCTATATATTTGGTCACCAAAAACTGACTTAAGCCCCTTTATGAATACCGGCCCAGTACAACAACTCTTTCTGAAACACATGCCTGTATACCTGAGTGATGTAAGATATTACTGAGTGTATGTGTCTGTTTTTGCTGAAGGGAAAAACCATGGTTTTGAAGTTCTAGTATGTACAGTGCTCCCTCGATATAACGCCCTTCGATGCACCGCGGTTACAACGTGGACACCATTTAAAAAATAAATAAATAAAACACATTTTTTTTCTTCTCCAATTATATTCGTTGATATAACGCGGGTATTATAACGCGGGTGGCATGTCATGGACCCAAATTCAGTGTTATATCGAGGAAGCACTGTATCTATTTTCCCCTCTAAATTATTTTATTTTTAAATGTATTCGTATTTGAGCCTTTTTATGAATATTAAAAAAAATCTGGAAAACAGTAAAACATGAATAATGTTTAATAATTTATAGAGCTATTTAGATGTAAAACATTTCCCCCTTTACTTCTATAGGTAATAAAGATTATCTCTGGTCCAGAGATTATAAAAACAATTGTTTATGTACAAATAATCAAATTGATCTTCAACTCAAGGTTTTGTTTTATCTAATATCATCATGATACAATTTGAACCTACAACATGAAATCATATGCAAAATGTTTTGTAATCTCACGGTCTATTTGTGACCCATTAGCTGCATGCACCCAGAAGATATTTAAACTGTTAAACACTGTTAACCCTCTCCCTGCTGGAGGCAACTGGAGATGCCCTAAAGAGCTACATGCCTAGCTGTGCCTAATCCAGCAAGGAGAGGGTTAAATAAAATGTAGTACTACTACCGGTATCTGAAAACCCCAAACATCATAAATATCTCTTATCTACTAATAATTAATTATGACATGTTTGACACTATTATGTACATGTGTCAATATCAATACTAAAGAATGACATGTTGTTTCATTATTTGTCATGTTAAAAAAAAATATCATTAGCAATAGTTCAAGAATTCTCAGTGAAGTTATGCTCACTATTTTATGAAGATAAGCCCTTACTAATATTTGCCACGTCATTGTTCGGAGTCGCTATTTTATTACTTGAAATTTGAAGTCAATATTGGTCTTGTCATGCTATCGGGACCGCATAATAATTTATATGATATTGTAAATCACGTTGCCATAGTAATCTCGTTTGCATAACCGAACAGGTGATTTTCTGATGTCGTTCATAACTGGATACTTACCCAATTCTAAATCTATAAAACTAGATATAAAGTCAGTGATATTTCATATGTCATTCAATTGGTTAAAAGTTTTGACCCAGATTTTTTAATATTTATGATTGTGATTGCGACAGTTCAAGGCCCGTAACTCTTGGCTCTCTGATTGAGGCTAATCGTCACATATCCTGTTATAGTGTTTACATGGATACCTTTCCAAGAAAAAGCACATTGATTTGCGATCAGGTTTGAACATGTGTGTCACCATGCATGAATTTTGAAGTGTCGCAATGAGAGCTGTGCTTATACGGACTTCCTTGAGAAGTGTCGTCTGCTGCGACGTGTTGAGGGGCATCTCCGGGGGAGTTCACCAGCGGAGTTCAGGGGAATATGCAGGGGTCACTCCAAGCTTGTTGTGTGTGTAAAGTTTTATGTAAAGCAAGTGTCCATGAATGGAGTTTCTCTCTCGACTTAACAGAAAAAGGTAATTAATTGTGTGAAATTATTTTCAAATATATTTTTGAATGCAGTTTTGTGAATGGCAAAAGTGGATGTTTTGATATACATATACATACAGTAAGTACTATTTATATTTTTATTCTGATAATTTTAATTATTATATTTTTATTTTTCAAATATTTAATTTTAAACACTATAAAATTATGAATAGTATGATGTTTCTGCACAATATGGCTTTTATAGTGGCCTCCAACAAGATTAATGTTAACTTAACTGCTGATCACAGTGTAACTACATTGATGCTTATAGTAATGCATGGGTGACCAGTATTTCAGTGTCAATAAATAAAGGAAGTCTTACTCATGCTTGGCAATGTGAATTGTGATCGAGGAGCGAAATTTTGTTGGTGGGTTTCGCCATAATAATTTTAAGCTAGTTCCTGTTTTCTGTGGAATTAGGTCATTGTCATCTATGACAAACTCGCCTATGAGTGAAAAATTTCCGCTGCGACATAAAGCATTATTTCATTCATTCATTCTATGACAAACATTACGCAACTTCATTTTAACAAATCAAACGATATTATTAGTATATCGGTAAAGCGCAATACACAAGTGAAACAATACGTATCGCAATACGTTTGCACATACAACGGTATATTGCCAGCATTTTTATATAATGGTTGAATCTTATTTCTTTGCTAACAAGTTGATAAAAAATCATTACTCTTTTTTTTATTAATATTGTTAGTTTAACATTTGTATCCAGCGAGACTGGTTTATCGGATGAGTTTCGTGTTAGTTTTATCTCAACAATGTTATCTACCCTACGTATCTTCCATTGTTTAGCAAGTTTACACATTTTCCAGACCAAATATAATGATACATAGAGGATACTTAACTGTGTTTCCCAAATATCATGTTTTATGTTATTTGAGTGAAGCGGGAGGGTATATTGTCACG
>JAUTBZ010151793.1:0-11661 GCA_032361785.1 Lepetodrilus galriftensis
TTCTGGGGCCAGCCTCAAAACACTCTAGAGTGTTCTGGGGCTAGCCCCAAAACACTCTAGAGTGTTCTTTCTGGGGGGAGTGTTTTGTGGCTGCTACACCGGACTACAGTACAACCAGTTTGTGAAACACCGACTAGAGGGCACCATTTCCTGAAGCTTTCGTATCCACATACCGGTATAGGCTAATATCACACGTACCTGAGTACCATACATAGAGATTAAGTATCACACACGTACTTAGTATTCCACACATATACTATCAGTAACATGCAAGCATACACGAGTACCACATATATACTGCATATCCAAGTACCTCCCCACACACACACGCGCGCATACGCACACACACACACACACACACACACACACACTCACCGGTACCATACATAAGTACCACATGTGTGATATATAAGTACCACACATATATCTAAGTATCATACATAAACATGTACACGTACCATGTACCATAGCACATATCTAGTGTACCACACACATATCAGGACCATGCATGCATACCACACACATCAAAGTACATACTAGTATCGAAGTACCACACCAGTACCATGCATGAACACCAAACACACATTATAAGCACCACACATACACTTAAATACCGCACATGTCATATACCAGTACTATCCGTAATTCTTGTACAACCTAATACACGTACAATAAATCTGCAAAGATTATGATAGAAAAAGACGACATTTATAGAAGCACAGATCTGGAGGGGAATCGTTGAATGATGAATGTTTAAGACATCAATCAACATTTCCCAGCACTTAAAACAAATCATTACGACAGAACTTCTAAAAAGGTATCCGAAACTTTCAAACATGTGATGACAAAACTGACAAACATCACTATTATTAATGGCATTGTAAACGGTGCAACTATTTACGAGACGCATTAAAACGTCTGCCATAGCGTGGATACCACACCTCAAAGTTAGTCATTGTAAGACACTTCTAGGACAATAGGACATGCCTGGAACGAGTGAAAGATGTTTTTCTCATGGAGTGAATAAACCATGTCCCCGAGACGTTGCCTGTCTATATAGCTTGAGCACTAGGCGTTTATGTTCCTTCAATCAATCAATCCCACTAACTCAGATCTGGATTGATGACATTCCAATTTAATGAGCCGAAACGAGATATTTAAGCAGCACCGCGGCATTATTAACTAGTGCGTAGTTATCGTATTAATATTTAGTCCTTGGATCGCAAATAGGCAGCGATCCAATAGTATGCCATATAGTAGTCGTAAATACGGGTAGATGTAGCGAACACTGTGGAATGCATGAATGAATGAACGCGTGGGAACGGGGGTGTACAAAGAGAGGAATTATCAGATCATATCTTCCAGGGTAAACATGTTTGTCGTGGAGAATGTCTTCACGAATCAAATGTCAAGACTAACTTATAACCAATGACAATGGGACCAAGTAAGAAAATCAAGGTGCAGTTAATGTGAAGTTCTATACCACCACGCTCCTTCAGAACATCTTGCCCGAGATATATTATAGACCTATGTGTGTGCATCAGTTTACAATGCAGTGTATCCTTTTACGAAGCTCTCATATCCACTACGAGACCGTGGCGCTCTTGTAAGTGCCCAATTTTCATGTATATATTAGCGATGGCTACGAGAGTACTTATGGTCTATAGATATGAGAGCTTCGAGAAACGATACCCAGATCTACACTTTTGGTTTTCCCACGTTCAACTTCAAACGCAAACATTTCTGCGCATTACGTCACCTATAATTGTACTGACCACCTGGGTATCGTTTCTCGAAGCTCTCTTAATCATGTTAATTATCCACTAAGAGGGCCATAGCGCTCTCTTTGCCGATAGCTAATACATTGCTAAGTGTGTTCTATGGTCTCTTAGCGGATAAGAGAGCTTCGAGAAACGATACCCTGGCCCCGAGAATACGAAACTTTTCGGAATACGTTTTTGTGCTCAACTCATGTTACTATGCTCAAAAACATGACGTTTTATGAAAAAGAATCTGTGTTGAGTATGACATCGTAATCAGAAAAGTTTCGTACTCTCTGGCCCTGATATTAAAATTTTGTCAGGTATGCCCAAGTTGAAGTGCAATGTAGATGTGAATAAATTGATCAATATAATTATGTGACGTAATAAAATACAATAATTCTTGTGTTTTAACTTGGAACTTGAAAACAAAAGGTCTCTAACAATAACGTGCGTATTTATCTTGCGCAATGGTCGAAAGCTCCTTCTATTATATTACGTTGTTATCCCGGTCAATGGATCAATGTTTACTCATTTCACCTTCTCTACCTGGGGACATTTAAGGCGATAGGTCAACATTCACAAATTATCTCATTTTCCCCTGTATTAATTAACAGGTTGGTGAACCGGACCAGTGTGGATCTAATCACTGTGTTCACGGGTGCTATACGTAATGGCATGAACTAGGCTCGAACCCGGGACCGCCAGATAATAGGAAGACTCCCTACCTCTGGGCCACCGTTGTCATACTTGTCATAATTGATGTCATTCGAAAACACTACATCATCATAATAATGTTCTGTACTGCTATATATAGTATTACATAGCATGATAATTATGGTGGATATACGGTATAGTGTTCGTGTAATTAAGACTTATTTTTTAACGTGTTCTACGCCGAAACCATAATAAACCGCGTAATAAGGACATTTAGCAAACATTGTCCATGTTTTAGTGACGACTTCCCTGAGTAAAGCTAACAATTCTAAAACTTTGGCGTTTCAATCCGATTATCTACAATATGATCCACGTAAAGCAAACAAGCGCGCAGACGCATACAGGATTTTCCTAAGTAACTTGTTTAAAACTTGTTATCTAAATGTATTCCACTCGCACACGCTTAGACGTCGGTCATATAGAGAAAATTCAGTAGTTTTGAAGATAAAAGTTTGCTTATCTCCAAACATACTAATATATTTGTTGTACTTCGCAATCTGGCTCCGAGATAATTACGAAAAAACATTTTTGAGTACGATTTCACGCTCATAGTTTTGTTCAAGAACATCCCAAATTCGCAGTACTTTTGAAGATAAAAGTTTACTTAGATCCAAACATAGTATATCTATTGGATTCGTGAGATTTGGCTCCGCGATTACGAAACATTTTATTTTTAAGTACGATTTCTCGCTCAACTCAAAGTTTTGTTCAAGAATCTCCATATATAAAATTTGAGCTTGAGCATGCCATCGTACTCGTAAGTTTGGTGATCTCATGGCCTATCAAGGCTACTATCAAGGCTACTATCAAGGCTACTATTCACAGAGCTGACAGGACTATGTAAGGTAGCGATCTCCGCGTTAACCAACTCTTCCGAATGTCAGACTGACAATTTCCAGTGCCCCACGGGGCCAGTCTTGCAAGCATGGCTGAGCATACGCACAAGACGGGGACGAGGGCTAACTCATTATTAGTTTGACTGATGGTAACTGATAATTATATAATTCATTGTCCGCGTCTCCAGAGGATTCTATGTTGGCACATGCTCCCATGCATTGTACGGCTGACCGCGTACCGCTCAGGTAAAGTGAACCACATTTGAGATCGGCTGGTGCGTAGATGGGTGACCGAGAACCCGAGATTCTAGCTCGTTCCTACCCCACACGCAACATAGCTGTTCACATTATTATTATTAATTATTATTATTATTATTATAATCTGTAGTGTCCCCCGTGTATTGTGTGAGGGTACAACTCTGAAACCCCTGCTGAAACCAACCTTTGATACGATGAATTTTATGTAAATAGTAGTATGTGGAATACGCTTTAACAACTTTAAAAAATAGCACATATATTTTTTAACGACCGAATTTCAACAGAACAAAGAAAGCGGTGATTGCGTACAAAAATATTTGGTTTCAGATATTTAATATCGTTACGACTTATGAATTGAATTTGATATGCCGTCACAGAACAGTACCGGGTACTTGTCTATTATTGATAATATAAGCTCTCTGATCTAACTACAACTTCGCTTGACTTGCATTGCCCTGTTTACAATCATAGGAACTCGAAACCGCTCTATCGCACTGGGAGATCACCGCATGTCTGATAGTGAGAGAGATCTATACCTGTAGATAGTTTAACATGACTGTCTGTAGACACCGTTCATAAGTTATAACATGACTTTGTACCCGGGGATATTGATCGTACCACCAATATAAGTTACTCATATAACTTCTGTTCACCAAAACCTATACAGTATAGGAAGGGCAGGTCAGCTGAAATGAACAATGTCTCAACAATGACGTGAATTTCGAAAGCGCGGCTATATACCCGTTCATTCATAATAGTGTCGCTGCTCTGAATGGTCACCACATAGGGAAGTTTCCCACTTGTTAGAATAGTCCATTTTATTCAGAGGTGTGTCACGACGATCCACCATGGCCGTCTGAAATAATGTTGACATAATCAATACCTTGTATTTGTCTCTTATTCCCTGATATCGATGCACGTGACTATTTTTCCTTCCCGTCAGCGCTCTTGACACAGGTATGTCAGCTGAAGATATGCCTCAATCACAGCCGCTCCCCTCTCAGGTGTAAAATTGGACTGCTCCAGATATTCATGTCCGCGCGACGCAGTGGCCGGACGGGTTTTAGGCGTGTCAATCGAGTGTGGAGTCACTATTACACACAGCCGGTCTATCTGTCAACACGTGCTGCTTCTCTCACCTGTCTCACCTGTAATCAACATCCTCAGCGCTTCCTACCTGACCGGTGTCTTGAGTGACAGGTAGCTGGCGCACGAGGTCCACGTGCACGTGCCGCCTTCTCGTGCGCGGATATAATTTCGGATTACCTGATTACCAGTGATTACAGAAGATGACCAGAGGACAATAAAGTTGGACTAAATATTACCAAGATGGGTGGAACAAGTTTGGGTGGCACCAGTATATGGAAGTGCATTCCAGTTGGAATCGTTCTGTTTATATGTCTAACAACAGTCCAGTGTCAAACCACAGGTAAGAATACATACTTTACGTGTTACCATAATCATGTTATTACTACACTTTTTTTATGATATAGTTGAAGAAAATAGTATGGATTTATTAGCAGAATAATTCACGAGATATGACACACTGGTGAAATATATATGTGCCTATAACAGCTGCATGCTCTATTACATATCCCAACAGATATATACGAGCTATACGTTACATAGCGGTCTATGGTAAACTATTTTCTATAGGATATGTTGCATAGTGCTTCACATATTTACAAATGTGAAAGAGTACATGTCGTGAATGAATAGATCGCGTGGTTCGCATACAAATCATTTACTACGGTTATGCCGTTATATATATACGCACGGTTATGATCATAACTATTATGTTTGCTTAGTTATGAATTGGAATAACCATTGCTCAATTATTTTGTAAGTTTATTATACACGGGACTACTCGGCTACTGATCAAACTGACTTCCTACGAGATTCTGTTATTGACTTGGTGACACATAATATCGTTGGATATGTTTTCATTTCGTCATCGACCCAGTGCTGTTTTCCTTGTAAGTTGTAGATCGACCGATAACAAGTTGACCTGAAAACGTCAATACTTTTTCCAGATATATTTATAGAGATTTAATTCCCCGACAACCGTTTCTTCACATAGCTTAGCTTTGTCGTTCTATAGAGGTATCCCCACCTGTGCCAATGTACTGATAACATTGTTCTAAATACATGTCGGAGCTTTGATAACCAGTCTATGCCAGGTATCTGTACAAGCTTTTCGACCTATTAATTACAGCCATTGAAACTTTGACAGGTTGACAAGTTTCAATTAGCGCTTACTTGAAAACAACCACAGAACATGTTCCGTTGAAATTAACTTCCTTTGCAAGTTGGAAGCGAACTTTTGTTTACCCCCGTTACGTAATTCTAGCTTACATTGACTACTAGTATTATCTTTGTAATTTTGGCCATGGCCCATATTTATTGATTGGTTTGATGGCTTGTATAAAAGGGTAGACTGAGCGTGCGAATGTCGCATTGAATAGTGTATGAGTATTCTTTCGTTGGGCATGGTAGCTCAGCTGCACAATATTGATATATTTCTGGAACAATGTGACATGATGCTAAACAAACCCCATGTGACAATACGACTGCTAACCTCACACACCGGATGCACGAATAAAACAATATAGGAAGTCTAAAGAATCCAGATATACTAGTATATGCCGAATTCAGTCTCAGAAATTCAACAATGCATTCAAAAGAAAAGAAAAATATCGAGATTTAATCAATTATTTATTCCATATTAGTCTACGAAGCATATTTCCGAATGTATATTGGAGGAAATAAAATCTATATATCTATCTATCTATGCTCAGGTATATTTCCTATGGGCTCAGGTATAAAGTAGACTCCTTATTTGACTTGATTTGTTCAGTATAAACACCTGATAAGACTATTTGTTATTCAACGGTATTTAACAACTTTATGCTGTAAACGTTTTCAATTACAGGTGTAGTCCATTCTACACAAAGCTAATATTATAGCAGTAAGTAGGTGCAACTGTAAAACAGAACTAATAAACACAAATCGTGTAATGTTCATAGTTTTACTACATATAGCTTCGTAAAGCTATGCCTCGACTTGCCAATCGGAACATGTCGCAGTTACATGAAATTAGGTCGTATATATTTAGACATGAAAAATAAAGTAAAACGAATAGATATAATATTTACACGGTGGGACGTCGTTACTTTAATCTGTACATTGATCTGAAGAATGTTCGCAGTGACTGCCCGAGGCGTGTTCAACAAGCAGAGCCCACTTAAAGTCTTGGTTTGAACTCATGTTTACCGACACAACAAATGACATGGATTTAGGTCATTACGTAACACTACGACGACATGGACAGCATATTCACTTGATTGCAATCACGACATCGCCGGTAGATTCCCTCCCTTGTTGGTATTAGGGATGTGGGCTTCATCGAAGTGACCTTGCCGTTAAAGATTTAGGAAGTCAAAAACTTCACCTTGTGGTCATGGGAATTTAATATTTGAGGTGGGGGTCCATTCCCTCGACTCGGACTTGTGGTCTATTCCTCGGACCCGGACCCAATTCCCGGCAATCTGATTGGCTTACGTGTTTGGGGGGTAGGGTTAAAGGTTAGGACAATATTTTATTAATATTTTGGGTTACGTGAGCCAATCAGATTTCTGGGAATTTCCGGGTCCGATGAATAGACCGCAAGGTTTCCGTTTCCGTGTCGAGGCCCAGGGAATAGATCTCACCCTTATTTGAGAGACAGTATGTTGCCAAATGGAATCGTGGGCTTATGTCTCGTATGTCACGGTATCAATTTGAATACAATGCCTCATATACATGTTGTATACTAGTATATGTGTTTGGTGTAAATGTGGACACTGCTCTGCTAGGATTTAGACGCGGTACGTAATTACTACTATAGTCCCACAGGGATGCATTTCTCGCCAGACCTTGTTGAGTCATAGCAAGACAACACAATCTGTTAGATCTACATGTGAAAACCAACATATGTGTGACGATATTAGAACTATGCATGTAGCATGTGTATGCAACCACTGCAGCTAGGGTAAACATTCAGCCTCTTTCTGGTTTCCATTGCTACGTTTTTTAAAAGAAAAAAAAATCACTATTTGGTTTCCGTGACTTTTCTCTCTAATTTGATTTTCCTCGAAAATAATGACAATAAGACTGGTTTTTTTCCCATGATAAATAAGACTTGATTACATACAATTAGTAAGGAGAGCACGTTTCTTCTTCAGCTTGTTTGTTCGTTCTCTACGTCTTCTAGCTGTGACGAATATACGAAGACGTCTTCCAGACCAAGTTGAAACATTTCATTAGGGGCTAATGTCATGCTTGTCACAGTTAGTGAAGACCATTGTACAGCATTAGACCCGGCAGGGGCTATACATTAAACACCAGCTTACATGTCTGTCTATAGATGACTGCACAACAAAGACGTTATCCCTGCGTTCCCAGACTCCTGCACAGCATCAGTCCACCCCCACCCACCATCACCCACCCGGGTCTGTACAACTCTTCACACCCGACTCTTCACACCGCTAGTCGTTCCATTCACTAAAATTAGGAGACATGGAAACAGTCCGGATATTAATGGATTCCCCAAGGCCCTTTCAGCATTACAGATGACCCCACCCCTTTAGTAACCCACCAACCCTACCACCATCCCGTGGCCCACCCCTCGTCCTTTACATCGGTATAATTAGTAGTTCAATTCAGTCAAATTAGTATATGGACACACTGTCTGCATTTATATGTATCTGATCCAAACAGAAACCGAAATTATTGTAAAGTTAACTACTAGTATCTAATATATATTGTTCTCTGAATATTTTCAAAGTATTTCTATTGTTCAAAACCTAACCTAGTTGTATTATTCTGAATAGGTTCCTCTATGTATTGCTTCAAAAGTCTATGTGATAATGTGACGCACACTATATAAAAGCTGGTTATTTCACGCGGATAAAAGTTTCGCTGGCTTTCTTCTGACAAACCATCTTCAATGTTGTCCCTTTGCTTGATTTAAGAGACTTGAATCCTCAATGGATCTATGCATTATAAAGGTCATAGTAAACCACCTGATCGGGGTTACGATTGTATGTTATATATAGAGAGAAATAGTTTATTATATAATTCATGTAAAGGAACAGGATGCATCCCTATAGTTCACCTCACCATTGTACCGGGAAGGTTGTTTCTTCACTGGGGAATTGTCCTTCTATTATATGTCAAAGGATTCACATCACTGAACGTCGACAGTGTTCTTTTATGACATCCCAACCCGTCGTAACTATCTTTGTTCATCAAAGGTTGGGTTGGGAAGGAAAGCCAGCTGAATATCTCGGTGTAAAGGCAAACTGAACCCTACTAATTCTAACCCCATTTAGTTGCCTTTTTTTTATGTATGTAATATTAACAGCATGTGGTTAGTGAGGGAACTTTTGAAGTTAGGGTCGAGTATGCATGGGTAGCACCTCGCGTGGAATTATCAGACCTTGATATGCGAAAAACAATTACAGGGTTAGATGTGATGTACCTGAATATATATAAACATACGTGTATCGCATGTCTTGTGAAATCCTGATACAATGGCTCCTTTCACTGCGGTATGGACTTCACTTCATCAATGCCGGAAAACCAGACACTTCTTTCAAGACGCCATCCACATATCTATAGAATTCTACAACAATTACTCGATTCTGTCTATGGTTAGTGACCAACCACGTTTTTTTTAGTCCAGTGTTCATAAACTACGACCACTTCATTGTGTTTCGCTGTGTACGTTCGCCAAGACGTCCTTGAAAACCTGCAATTCCTGTGAATTTGCCCTCTGATCAAAGATACACATCCGCAATAGTTGAAATCGTTCCCGATGCCTCGGTTAGGTCGCCGTGCCAGCCAACGCGCCTGGTCTCCGTTGTACTTTCCAAACTTCCCTATATCTTTTGTAGCCTATTGAAATAACACTGGCCATAGCACGCCTCCTTGTCTGACGACCCTGCCAAGGCTAAAGACATCGTTTGTCTGAGTAGGTGTTTACTCCCTTGGTTATAGCTTTATGCTCTGTTAATATGTTATAGTTTCTATAAGGACACTGTTCACTGATGGACGAAGTATACACAGTTACTGTATTGTATAGGTCTGCGATAGTATATGGGTAAAAGAAAAATTAACCTAGAGTGTATTGTAAATGTCATTCTTACTATCTATATATCCTGAGAAAATATTGTCATTCAATTCAATAGACGGATTCTTGTTACTGCGATTCGGAGTAGGATTGTGACCGATATATTATATATGACTATGTACAGATAATGTAATTATTGTTTGATTAGAAGAACGCGTTAGTACGTAGAATTATACGATGCCATGGGTTCTATTTCAACTAATTAGCACTTTGTACCCGCTCATCTCACGTCTCGTCCAATGCGTGCTATGCCATCACTGTAAGCAGCTAGTAAGCTGACATAGAAATATACATGCACAGTGTTGTGGCCATGTTTACATGTATACCACGGTCAATTTACATATAGACTCAAATACCGCAACATCATATTTAATTGCCACAAAGGGCGACGGTATTCGTTTTCACTTCCCGGTTATAGTTTTTTGTTGTTGAATTTCATTATTCATCACTGGCTTGTACCATCCGTATTTCAGACAGACAGTATATTTCAATATACACATACATGTACCTGTAATGTAAGTCTTGCTTCATTGTAAAGACTAACACAATTATTTAAATGTTCAATATTGCTTAATATACACGGGAGCAACAATACATACATAGATGGATGAGATTGAATACCCAAATAGTATAGCATTGCCCAATACATCCGTAATGTATCATTGTTCTTATGTACGATTCATCTAATGTAGGCTCATGACAGACTCTTAACAGCATTAAAGGAACACGTGCATTTATTGACCATCCTATGTCTACATTCCACAATGTCTTTTTAAAAGAGTTTCCGACCAAGACGCATTAGAGTACGTTCATTATACTGTAATTGATGGCGCGTTACCCAACCTCAAATGTCGCGCATGTTTGTGGTTAAAGTAAACTGTACTTCTTTTCACTTTATACGCCAACGGGCTTTCATGTATCTGACATTTCGCTTAATGCAGTGTTTAAACTAGGTCGAAAAAAGTTTATAATAAGTGGTAAATGAGTTTGGAATGAAGGGTTCGCCTGACATGGAAGTAACGCAAGTAAACATGGAACAACCAGGCGCAGAGGAGCTGCCCATGTAATGGTTTGCGCTCATATATCAGGGTATATTCTGACTGGGGGACACTTTTCTCCAATGCTTTAGTTTGGATGGAGGAACGGCTTTGTAAATAATGTAATATGACTACTGTCATTTTACAGACGCGGTATGAATGATGTAGGCTACTTGTTCGCGAGTGATTCTTTCTCTCTTTTTTTTTCTCTCCCCCTCTCTCTCCCCCCCTCCCTCCCTCCCTCTCCCCTCTCTCTATTTCATTCCCGCAGCGACGTTAAACTCCATATTCATTCACTCACTTTCTCTTTCACCTCTCATTCTTTATGATTGTTAGTAATTATTTTGATGATCTACAATCCATTCGTTATGAGTGGTAATCGACATTTGTAATGGTATATAATCGATAACTTTGAGCGACAATCAATTATCGAAAATCAATCTTGCTCAATAAGAACATATGTTTCTCCCAGTGCTAGAGCGTTAACTCCTGCTGGCAGTATGTAACAGACACATGGCTGTGTAGACGTACATTCGAGACGCTTATGGTTTGCAGACAGTTTCTGCCCAAAGCGTTGTCTGGACGTTTTAAACTTCACCTCATCATCTTTTTGAACCGTACTTATGCCGGGGGTATTAGAAATATACGTTTGAAATCTGCTGGCAGTCGTCGAGTAAAAGTATGCATGCACTGAAAATGATGCTATATGTTCTGACTTTAGTCCACACCAAATTCACGTTTCTGAAATGCTTTCCGAAGTAATTATTTTGCATTTTGTGGCTTCGTGAAGAGTTCATTGCCCCGTCGCCATGTTCACGAAGCTATCGTAGAACTAATGACATCGTTACGCCTTCGTGGGGGGGGGGGGGGGGGGGCATTTG
>JAUTBZ010151804.1:0-11661 GCA_032361785.1 Lepetodrilus galriftensis
ATAGGGAGCACAACGGCGATTCGATATAACCGATTTTATTTAACCAGCTATTTGTTGTTAATATGTTATGTATATTTTTGAAACGGTCGATACTATCCGTACACCTTTGGGCCATTAAATGAAAGTTTTCCCATTGTGTGTCTGTATATTCTTTTAATAAAATATCTTCATATTGATCATGATATTTAATTATTTAAAATTTAGCGTTTAAAAGATTGACGCATATTTATTTACATTCCACTAAGCATCTTACGCTGAAGGGAAAAATAGGATTATAATTGGGAGTATTGCATACATCTAGTACCTTGGAATGTACGTAAGCTTTGACGGCAGCACACACTCCATAGTAAGTTAGTTAGAAGCTTTGTGTTCAAATTATAGATAGTTTTAAGTTCAACTATTGAGTATATTTATCCATGGATATGTATGAGGTCATTTATAAATACTATTCCTTTGTCAAACCATTAAGATAACATAATTGTTTTATTGTCAACTAATCTGTTTATATAACGATCAACAACATATTTTGACTGGCGACGTTCGAAAGAGTGTTTTGAGGCGGGGGGAGTGTTTTGAGGCTCCTACACCGTACTTGTAAATTTCGTAACTTGAATACATACTGAAGATAAACTCATTCATATGATGTCTAATTAACTGGAGGAAAACGAATATCAATAGTTGAGTAGTTAACACTGTCGTTCCAATAGGTTGCAGAACAATTAAAATAATGGCTTGACGTCATACGGTGTTGTAAATGTTGTTTTACATTTACCATAGAATGTTATAGGCGGGTGGTCCAGACTTTGATATCCATGGGATAAAACGTGCATTTAGACCCGCTCTGCCTTTTAACTTGTAATCAGCTGGTAATTGACACTTCAATGAAATGCTGGCCGTAGCCTACTGGAGGATGCTTGGATGGCGACCGTTTATATATGTAATGCAGGTCATTCCATCTGAGCAAGTTCGAATCTGAGACGGTATACGAAGCAATCTCTCCAAGCAACTCATTGATTTCTTGAGAAACATGTGCGTGTGTCTAATTTCGAGATGCCGCACGGGGACAGTTCGATTGTAACTAGAGTAGATGAAGCGTCGTCTTCAGTTACATATTTTAGAATATTTGAGAACTGTCAAATGGGCCCTGCAGTCTTGAACCGGAATTGGTGAATAGATGGAGCCATTATAACTCGGCGGCCCGTCTTGTCATCAATACATATCTGTTAGTGCATGTATATATAGTGCGTGCACATTCTACATGCATTCGTTGCCATGTCGGTACGTCTAAGTGACATGACCATTCTGGAGTATTCATGTGTTCCATTATTCCGGAATGGTACAGGAAATTGTATATATCAAAACATGCATTGGTCATCGACAACAATTTAACAATTTCCTGTCCAGAATAATCGCCAGCCTTTCTGCAATAGTCCTGAAAATCGATACCCGATCGGATATTGGGGCCCAATCCAATTTCTAATGTCACGATCCACCACTACCATTAGGAATGACTTTGACTGCATATGTTATATTTCCTAGCATTATACAGTCAATAGTGTACGTTAACGAAATCTAAATATATGTAGCCTTGTTTTATTAGTATCATTTAAAAAGAAGTGGATAAACAGGTAGATCTTCTAAGATGATAATCCACGGAATCTACATGTATGCGAAAATTGAATCCGGTCGGGATTTGAATGCGGGACCCTTGGCTCCGAAGTCCAAACGTTCTTCTATTGCGCTACCACCCGCCCCGTGTCTGGGTTTCAATATGCATTACATTAGTGTTACATTCGTGAAGGCACTACGCAGGGGACATGCATTTTTTAAAGATATTTTAGTTTTAAATTTTCGACTGTACAATGAAAACGCGTAGAGGAGTAATTGCTGTTTGTATGCTACACTATGAGGTTCTTCAACGTGAAGACGAGTGTCATCGATACGTCAGTAGGAGCAGTTGATGAAATGTCAACGACAGACTGCCTACCGTAATGCTGAAGGCCAGCCAGTGGGGAGGAATCCGAGTTCTGTATCCACGATGAAGAGTCTCCACGGATAGCTTCTTTTGTTGTCCATCAAGTCGGGCATCATCATTACTTAACATTATGGTGACATCATATTATATATCAGTTATAAATTAGCTTGACAATGGGTGTTCTATTTTCGCGATATCTAGATTATATTTATCCATATTGACTGAAATACAATTTATAGAATATACTTTATTAGTTTTCTTTAAATTACATTCTATTTACATTCTATTTACATTCTATTTACATTCTATTTACATTCTATTTACTATTGTCGTCGCTTCTCTGTGTGATTGCCTGTACTTTGGCTTAGCGTTGGTTCACTATTTGGATTATTTTATGTGCGCCTACATGACGGTTTATTTGAAAACTTGGTCCTAAACTAATTTAATAATGTAATAAGTGTGTAGGTACCAATATCTTTTCATTACAAGATAGTAAGATCATAGTTTATTGTATCAATCTAATATTATAATGTATTACAGTTTGGTTTAAATAAGCAAAGTAAGTGTATATATGTGAAGCATTATACGCACGTAAAAGTGGTATACACACTATGATTAACGCGATGCACGAATGCCTACTAACGCCTATTTAACTATTGACATAACAGGCTGGAGGTTGATTACTTGTCCAATATAATCAGCGACCAACCTTGATGTCCGTGACCGTCCTCGACGCTGAGATTAGAAATACATATACCTAGGTTATCTGATACACGTAAGCCTTCGCAGCGAGTAAACACGTCTCCCAAATAGAATGTTGTTTTGAAGTGTATTGCCTAAAACTTGCGTGATTCAACCTACAGGTGGTAACTTATATGTCATCACATATATATCATGAGTATCTCATTAGCTATTTCATATAGTCTACAGCTGTATTTTCTGTACACGAGGTATATTTCAAAATTAGCATAGCTGTAGGCCTACTATAATGCGATACGTCGAACTAATAATATACATGTGATAAAACACAGAATCATGACAATTGTAGCAACACTAGTAGCACTTCTTTACTTTAATGTTCTGACGAATTACATGTGTTTACGTATATTTATAACATTGAATGCAAGGTCATATCATTCATTCTCGAAAGCCCGGACATTATGACTACTTTTAACAAGAGCATCAATAGCCATGCATAATGTCCGGTGTTTCCGGAACTGGTCATATAATGTGTTTTATTAATGGTACGCCTACTTTGCCGAACTAAATAATTGATAACGTTAATCTGTCCATAATGTAATATAAGTAGAACATGTCTGAAAAACGGATAAATGGTACACATTGCGAACTTCCGGCGCCATGTTTTTGAAGAAACCGTACACATAAAAACATCATTAAACCTTCGTGGAGGTAACTCTGACACTTTGGGGATCGTCAAAAATGTAATATTCCTCCATTATGTGGTTACGTATACGATAGTTTCAGAACCATGGCCAATGGCTTATTTATGTACATGCAGTGGTATGTCGTGGCTCATGAATGTGTCTAGCTAGAGATATCTGTCTGTTGCTGCAAGCCAAACTGTGGGATCGCTGTCATCACTGTCATCACGCAACAGTTCTGCTCTCATTAGCAACCATTAACAACTATTCTCAGAAGACTGCGCGGAAACCCTATGAGTATTGATTGTATTAAAACCATTTGCGTCATTGTTACTTGCTTTCAACTGAAACAGTATTAACGAAATCACGTACATGGCATTACGACAAAGGTGGACGGCTAGGTTTATTTTGATAGCATCCATGAAAGTCTGTTACGTAAGGTGGTGTCTCTGAGTCTCCTGAATACAGACTCATGCAAATATTAGCAAGAAGGAAGTCCGTTGTATAATGTCTCCGGTTGTATGCGGGTCTAATAATCCTAGCATTAGACCATAGCATTTTCTGATTAAGTAACTATACCGTATTCGTACATGTAAGTATTTTATTTTGTTTCTCTTTGCACACACATGCCATTAACTCTCACCAAAGATATTAGTACATAAATAAATATGAATATATACTGTGATTATTGATTAATACATTTTTGGATGACATAATTATGAAGAATTGAAGTTAGAAAAAAATACCTGCATCATATTCGAACATCCACTTTGAAATACTAGCGAAAGTTCGTATACATGTATATTAATTTAGTGTTCAGCCTCTGAGACTCTGAGCTATGCGTCTGGCTAGGGACACGAAGCCGTCAGGCTGTGCTGTAAGATTAGATGTATTGGGAGAAGCCAGGGAATATAAATGTCGACTTTCTCTGGTACCATATCCATGATATCGTCTATGCTTGCCAGTTGTATATCTTTAGAAGCTTTCTGACAGCAATGGTGTTTTATTGCCTGTACTTTGAAACCATCCAGATACGAAGAGTCCAATGTCCGTCAGTGTCTGCAGGCTACAGTCCAATCTCCGTCAGTTTCTGCAGGCTACAGTCCAATCTCCGTCAGTGTCTGCAGGCTACAGCAGCAGGCAGTGCGTCACATTGGGCTAGACTAATACATCATGAATTACGTAGGTGATACCTCTTGTGTTTTCTGAATTGTGATACATGCGGTCCATGTGCCTAGGAAATATTTGAATAATAGTTCGCTTTTCAAGATTATTGTTTTATATTATATGCCAACGCCTATTTGTGAATAGAGCGGTGCTAGTCTGACTTATTCAGATCTATAACTTATAATTCAGGTCAATAATATTATTTACCCAAAATATGCGTCGATTCTAGCTATTTTATTGGTTGAGAGGAGGCCTGTGAAAAGTCGTACACCCCATAAATGATTGTGACGTCAATGCAATCCATGCGTTAGAAATTGATGTCGGCATGAATATTCATAAATCCGGTAAGTTTATAGTGTATAACTATTACGATTTTGGATAAGTTCGTTGCCAGCGTGATTTCCGGGATGTACGGGTCTACGAGAAATTTCAGCTCGTAAAAACCCGTACACCCCGGAAATCACGCTGGTAACTAATAGTAGTGACTGAACGCATGTGCTCTGTATAATCTGGTGCATTATGCCCCAAAATGTCTGCATGCGTCCGTATAATAGCTGTATACTGTAGTAGATAGTTTGTATACGTCTGTCCATATACTAGTATCTGGCGCTTAAACACTCCTTCATATCAGTAAAGCTCGATATTCAAGCTACCAAATGGTTATGTAGGTAGTCAATTAATTATGTGGTTAATTAATTCGGCGAGGAAGGCGATGCAATGCTGATGAGGACTCGTAGTGGGCCGTGGCTGAGTTTGACGGAATCAGTTCCGACACATCGACAGGTCACATCGACAGGTCACCTCGACAGGTCACATCGACGACGTGGAATACATAGGCCTGGCCGTTGGGCTTATATTACCAAGGTATCCAAATAATAAGCCTGCATTGAAAACACACAGTGCAAGTATATCCGACGAAAAGTACGTAGAATGTTGCCCTACAAGAAAGCCAATGAACATGTAGCGAAACTGTAACGTTTGGCCTAATATATTAAAGTAATAATAATAATAATAATAATACTAGTAATAATAATAATAATAATAATAATAATAATAATGTATGCCATGTATACATGTACATCGATGGAAACACCGCTCTGTTTACCAGACCAAGATTTAGCTATACCCACTGTCACTGAGAACCTTCCGGTACTACCATTACTTGGAAATGTCAACTTGTTTGTGGTAATCCTTAGCAGCTTCACTTAACAGGCTTACTATGGATATGAGCAGCAAACACCGCATTGAATCCCGGTATGGCATGACTGACTTAAAAGCCATTGTGACTGAAATACACATGAGGGTTTTAACATCATACCTCTTCGGTACCATTGCTTTCGGCCACATTGCTGTTTCTTGAATTTCCATAATATCAAATGTCACACAGATAACTTGATAGAGAATACATCAATATGTCACCATCAGATGTATCTTTACCCCAGGGCTATCTCCACGTCCTAGTGATGTTCATCCTCAAATCACAGGCCATTTTGACTACACATAACCTCCGTAAAATATTTGACGAAGGTTTAGTGTAATAATGGCCTGTGTTTCGAGGATGGGTGATAGTGATCTCCAGGTTTTAGTGATGGTGGGCCCCAGATCCTAGTGATAATGATCTCCATGTCCTAGTGATGGTGGGCCCCAGGTCCTAGTAAATGACACCAAGAGTAACAAGAACACTGTACACTTACAGTGCTAATTCTATCACTGAAGGAGTGTTAATTAACCGCGTTAGTCTCAATAGCCGCTTTACGTATATATTAATGGGAAGAGAAGTGTCTGGGTGATGCGGTCAACTGTCTGTAAGTTGTGACCGACTCTACTTATGGTGGCCGACTGACTGTGGCCTGTGCCCGTCTGTCTCTGTGCTGTGGCACTGTGTTTCTCTACACTAACTGTGGACTATGACCGTCTACTAGTATCTCTGTGCTATGGCACTGACCCACTGTGTTTCTCTACACCGACTGCTCGCTCTCAGATGAAATCTAATGTGTCCGCATTGCCAGAGGATTCACTTAATCTTCCCCTTTGACTTTTACCGGGACTGTCAAAAATATATAGTTATAGCATACATTCGTGCTCCCTAGTGATATTCTAAAAACAAACCAACGTACTGTCAATTGTTTGTTTGTTTAAATTGACCATGGTGATGACATATTTCTGTTATTAGCAATCATTTAAAAAAATATTATTATTATTATTATTATTATTATTATTATTATTATTATACACATTAATACAAAGAAACTACCCTGAATAACTATTAAATTTCGCTTTGAGGAAATTAAATGTTGTGAACAATTAAGGTGCATAAATACACTTTTTTTAAAAGTGAGTTTTAAGTATTATCTTGAAAATGTATCTATATAGTTTGTGCAATTCGCTGATGTTTTGTGGGAGACTGTTCCATAGGAATGTACCTGCAGCCTGCAGAGACTGGTCTCAGAACGACTGTGTACGCGGGACTTTCCACATTGACTCATGTGGGCATCGCCTGATCACCCGAGACTCGGAGGGGTGGTAGCTAGGTCTGTACGAGTTCATATACGTAGTCTGGTGCTAGATCGTGAACGGTCGTGACAACTATTGTATTACATCAACGTGTATTTAATTATGTACGAATAACTTATGTTATCGTAGTTTAGAATCTTATAGTTGTTAACATATCACTGAACAATATGCTTATCAACATCTAATCTTCTTCAACAAAATATCTTATAACATCCGATAAACGTCCTGCGTATGTGGTGGTGCAGCTATGCTGTAGTAATTGATGAAGACCACGTGATGAATGACCTGTGTTAATGCTAGAGGAACGTGTGGCCAGAGTAACACCAGCAATTATCCAGGGAGATTTACGCTAGTTAGTACGGATATCGTCACACTCTCGTCAGTAACGACTCCATCTCCCCGTCTTTCTAGAACGCTCGCACGCCATTAGTACAAATTGAGATGATAAATCCCGCGTGGACAGACAATTGGGAGAACTATAGCTGGTCGAGGGAAGTTGAGTTATGTGTGCACTGTACACTAACTATTTGTGCATTAAAGAACAAGCTAATTGTATATGACGACAAGGGATAGTCGTATTAGTATGTTCTAAGTATCAATGCTGAACTGATCAATGCAATTGTGTAGTACATGTATTAACTATCATCTACTCACATCAAACTCAACTGCACTTCTGTATCAATATGATATTAGTGTTGCCTACACCGACAACTGTGGACATAACATGAGGATGTGTACGACAAAACAAGTCACAAAACAGAAGTGTATATTTGTCGTCGGTTGATGCTGTAACGGTTGTTATGTGGCAATAGTAGAAAATAACGCGTTCTGGCCCCGACTCTTCTGAGATTTCTTTCCTTGGCTCAGTACTGTAACTTGAGTAAAACCTCAAACACAGTTGTACTTGTACTTGTTACAGCATTGAGTCAATGGGAGAAATATCAGCTGAGCAAAGTCTCAAACGGAAGTTTATTTCGCGAAAGCCGGGCATGGGGGTGAGGTTTGCAATGCGACGGGTGCAAGGACGTTGTTTACTGATTTCCGACGCTCACTTGCGTCTTTCAGCAGAATAATGGCGTGCTTGATGGCGTGCTCTAACTCTGACCTCGGACCAAGGATGGAGATAATTACAGGCGCGACCAGTGTGAAGTCTACCGAATTAATACATAAAATCTGAATAATATCAGCAGGCTTTCAGGCGGATCTGGCCGAGGATTTCAGGCCACTGCTCTGACCGTGACCTTTGTTGTCATCGTGCGGCTGCTGCACACCACAGCTGCAATAGCGGCTGCTTATTGTGTCAGATAACAGCTGCCACGTCAGATAGTACGTGTTCTGTCAGCTACAGTTGCTACGCTATATGCTGTTTGTTCCAGATCATAGCTGCCACGTGTTGTTTGTTCCAGATCATAGCTGCCAAGTCAGATCACATCTTCCACGCCAAACTATTTATGTCAGACAGAAAATCTGGCCGGCGACTGCGATTTTTAGTCTCGCCGACCGATCGCACACTATCTAGCATGTTTTGATAGTTGGAGCACCGCACACTAACTAGGCGATCGAAACCCGACGGAAATCGCTAGCGTGCGGCCAGAATTGTGCGGCCAGAATAGTGGTGTCAGTGTTGTACGCGTGTCTACGATACTGACCATATTAGTAACGAGCTTCATGAATACATAGCATCACGATAAACCCAAATCATATCAATAATAAACCCAAAGACATGGAATATCAACGTAGTTGCGCATAATGCAGTCATCAGGATATGTATGATACTATCTTTATAATTTTTTATTTGATCCTGCTACATGTATATTATTATTTCATTTCTCAAACGTCATATATACTAATCTATTGCTTACATTGTCTGCATACACACTACAGGTACAGAATGACAAGTTGCTCACACATTCATCACACGATCTGGTAAATAAATACTAGCATATGAACAGACTAGCCTCTAATGGTAGCTCGATCAATCCGTCATGTAAGTTTATGTTTCTGTACCTTGGGAGGAATAGCCGGGTACACATGACAACTGAAGGAAGAGCCGGGTACACGTGACAACTGAAAACATCCATAACCATAAGCATACGCATTATAATTAAATACGTACAAACACATATTCTTCCGGATTATACGTCGGTGTTGTATATCACTCTCAGGACAACACGCACAGACAAGGACACTGCCGTCACGTTAGCTGCACGACCCATAGTCAATTACTGTAGACAATTGAATTCTGCTTTGCACAATCCCATTTGCTCGCGATGAGATAGTCCGCCAATTAAATGCCCGTATGAACAATCAGAAGCCGGTTGATTTATCTTCAATCACTGACTTGGTATGCTGTATATGGTACAATGGAGAATGTGTCCGATGTGTATATCCACTTGTCCATAACCTTCTAAACAGCCACTTAGCTCACGACGCAAGTTCTACCCGCTCATCATTACGCCTGGCTTTCTACCACTGCTCTGGTATAGAGTGGCTTCCTACCACTGCCCTGGTATGGAGTGGCTTCCTACCACTGCTCTGGTATAGAGTGGCTTCCTACCACTGCTCTGGTATAGATCGGCTTGCTACCACTGCTCTGGTATAGAGTTGCTTCCTACCACTGCTCTGGTATAGAGTGGCTTCCTACCACTGCTCTGGTATAGAGTGGCTTCCTACCACTGCTCTGGTATATAGTGGCTTCCTACCACTGCTCTGGTATAGAGTGGCTTCCTACCACTGCTCTGGTATGGAGTGGAAGGGACGGGCACAAACATGACGGCAAGGCCACTGGAAGTCCAGAAGCAGATATTGGGGAATACTATTTAAGAGCATCTATGGTAACTAATTATTTATCCCCAGAATATTTGCACTGTTGATGCCCTATTGTTCGGTGTGGTTCGGTTCAGATAAAAAGTAACTGGTGCTATACTGATTAGCATCTCCGAGACATCACGACCAGTGACGTTAGTGGGCATGTTCTTAGAGGATGTCACGACGAATAGAGAAGTATAGAAACGCGTTGATGTAAATGCGTGTGCATGCGTGGACAAAGACGGACGACGGGCTTTAAGCCAATCTATTATTCCGTGTCCTATGGCGGTTCTATGGCGGCTGTTATGCTCAATTATGGACAGGGCTGTCCTACGAGACGCAATTGATTGGACATGGTGGGGAAATAGACCCAGATTGTTCAGATAATGCTGTAGTAATCCCATGCGTCAAGGGGAACATAAACATGAACAAGTACACACGCCAGGCTTGGAACGTTGGACGAATACCTGTGGATGGACGACAGTCCTACTATGTACATGGACATAGAACGCAGTGTGAACTCTCCAGGGCTCTTCAGTCATTAAATATGCATGTTAAATACCTCATCAAGCATTAACGACCCGAGGAAGTCTGTACATTAATGTAAACACCATAAAGCATTTATAATCTATTAAGTCAATATATAGAAACACGTCCACTAATTATACCAGATGTATCGGAAATGCATCTGATTGTTGACAGTCATGGATGGCTTGGTTGTGGTCGACGTCTGGAGTGAAGGATGGCTTGGTTGTGGTACTAAGACGTCTGGAGTGAGGACCGCGCGTTCTCTACAGTTCTGCCAACTCTCCGAGCATACAAGTCAATACGGTAATGACAATGGCCAGGATGGTTGGTGTCTCGGCTGTCACGGTATGGGCGGTGTTGCACAGGTCTCTCTCGTCACAACAGGAGCGCAGAGCACAGCCTAACACCTTGTATTGACGGGGATTGTTCAGGCATTTATCAAAGGCCTGAGTACTTGTGGTCAGACAGCGCCCGGCTGAACACGACCGGGTGGTACTTTCAAGGACGATGCTGCTCCCGTTCTCAGTCTGCCGGAAGTACACCTTCTGCAACATCAAGACGGTTGGAAGCAATGACATTGTTCAATTCATACCTAAAGGTTTTCAACGTGGAGAACCCACATACCGAAAGTGCAATTTAAATGTAACATGACTCAACAGTCCATACTGCACTATTGGTATTCCTATAGAATGTATGTACATATTACATTTTAGGTATATGTCTAAAATGGAATCCCTATAGTTGTTATAAGGAAATGAATTTATCAAGGTGAATACTATGATTTCTTAAATGCATATGTATGCCGTGTGTCACATATATACATTAATAATAAATCCACCTGGCGCGTCGAATGTCTATAATTTAACTTAATAACATTTTCTCACGCCTGTATTACGAGAATATTGAATTATATATTGGCAGATGCCCTTTGTTTTGGGTGACAATTAGAAAGCTCATCCAATAGGCGAACGGCAGGACACTGGAACTCAGTTGCAAATGTCATTCAGAACATCCATACGCACCATGCACGCTTCTCCGTCTCTGCACGTCATTGGGCTTGCTCGGTAATCTTCGGATGGATCCTCGTCGCAGGTCTTTCCTATACACTTCCAGCACTGTAGACCGCTGCAAGGAGTCCATAGGAGACCTGTCGTGGTACAGAATACATGTGCATCAACAGTATGCGAAACTTTACATACACTCGAGAATGCGAACTTGATGTACGTCATCCTCGCACCCCAGGGGTACCTTTAATTACGTTCACACTTCAGTCCTGAGCGTAATAAA
>JAUTBZ010151826.1:0-11656 GCA_032361785.1 Lepetodrilus galriftensis
CACACACACACACACACACACACACACACACACACACACACACACACACACACACACACACACACACACACACATTCCCCTCCCAAATAAATATAAATAAATTCAAAGTAACTATGAGGTATTTATGCTTGTATTGTGAACTAATATGCAGACAATGGTGGTATTGTGTTGTGGGAGACCATTAGTCCTTCATAGCCAAAGGTCTCAAGTTTGAATTCCATCCAAGTTGCATTTCTGGTGCAATCATGATGGGAAGTGCTGTCTGCACAAGGCAGTTATCTGTGGTGCGTTCAAAGACGCAAGCGGCTTGCAAGTGACTTACCAAACTAGCCACTGTCTCAAGAGTCACATGAACGTAGATGGGACGTGGAACCAGTTTAGCTAAGCGGCTTACTAGGCCCTTGTGTCTTTGAACGCGTGCCTGGTTATTCAGTCGGTACAAATGTGTGAAAGATTCCCACAGCGACGTCAAACTCCACAACCACTCACTCGCTTGTTATTCAGTACAAGCTGGTGCGCAAAGGGTTACTGCAACTCTCAATGCTACTGGTGTTACAGGTTTCCTCTTGTCATAAACTTGTCCACTCTCATGTGAGTGAAGTAATCTTGAAAGTGGCTATAAACTCCAACTGAAATCAATAAGTACACTGAGACGAATAGAAATTGACTATGCTGTTTACATCTGTTGATGATATGTGTTTCGATGTATATTGATGATGTTGCTAACATGTACGTTGGTGTGCAGACTCGACGTCGCAGAGACAGCGGCCGCGCACAGTGTTCCAACACGCACACGAGGCCAGTCAGCTGACGTGGGCGGACGAGCATCTGCAGCACATCCTGCACCACGGCGCCGCAACATCGCACACGTCGTGGGACGCCGATCTTGTGGACGTTCGCGGACTACTCCTCTGGCATGGTAAGTAATATGTCGACATGTTTTCTTCTGTTTTGTGGCTTGTCTTCCCCTCCTGAAATTATGGTGGAATCAAAGTTGGACACATGATTATTCTTGGTGTCCGTCCATGTCATATGACCATTCTCAGCTCCCTTGGCAGTATGTAACATAACTTGCAACATATTTATCTCTTGGCTTTTCCATATATATGTAATGATTGTCATTCATTATTTCTGTACTTTTCAGAGCATATACCTACAGCATGTGCTAGAGTAGATGCCCTGCGGTCCCATGATTACATGAAAGAAGCCCTCCGATTGGCTGTGTCTATTGTAAGAACAATGAAAGAAGATCAGAAAAGGAATCAAGATAGATATCGAGACTTACAGAGAGATATAGGTAAGACATTACCTTTGATTTTACTTTGTCGCAAATGGGTGAAAGATTCCCTCAGGGACCTTAAACTCCATATTCACTCACTCATTGATTTTACTAGTTTTTAAAGTAATGATTAATTCTATTAAAATAATGATTTTCTCCTCAGTGTCTGCCAATCCATGTATGTCAACGTGTGGGTCAAGATCACAACCACCTGTAAATCAAACAGGTCTGATTGGTCACCCACTAAATCCGGTATCTGTACTGTTTGAGACGCTACTTGAAGCATCGACCATACCTGATGACCACCACCATCATCACCATCACAGCTCCAGCAGTGAGTTATCTCCCTTCACTTTCTCTCTACTGGGAATGACCTCCCTTGGGCACACTAGGATCCAGTGGCCACTGATTGAAACCAGTATTTGTTATGCTTTAGTTATCTTCATGTGACGTTAATATACTATGGATATTCTTTCCATCTCTATTTTATCTAATTTACATAAAAGCTATTGCAGCGTGAATTCCAATGTCATTGAATGTAATGTTTCTAGTTAAAGTTATATTCATGCTTTTTGACAACCATTTGAATATAGACAGTTTCCTGAATGTATAAAAATATATATAAAATAATATTGTCATTTTGCAGAGTCCAGCTCGGGTTCTAGGAACAGTAGCAGTCACAGTGGTTCCAGTAACAACCATTCCTTGTCATCGTCATCATCGTCATCATCGTCGTCATCATCCACGCCACTCTACACTCATTTCTCAGAGGGCCTAGCATCAGGGGAGACCTACCTTACACTGGCCATCGAAGTTGCTCTTATTGGTACAACACCACTATTATTACTCATTAGGAAAATAGCATGCCTTCAGTAGTAATAATTCTTCTGGAATGTAGTATTTCTTTGAAATAATGTTGGTATTTTTTTTGTACATAATGTTGAATTATTCTTGTTAAGTTTATTTTAAAAAAATCTCATCTCAATTGATTGAATATTTTGAATGTGAGTGATATTGTTCAGCAGTATATGTAATGGCTGTATCTGTGTGTGACAGGTCTGGGTCAGCAGAGGATCATGCCGTCGGGTCTGTACGCCCAGGAGAAGGCCTGCAAACAGGAGGAGCGGCTCCTCTCACTGCTGCACAACATCCCCACCGACCCCATGATCATCGGCGTCATGAAGAACCAGGCCACTCTCTTCCTTGACGGTCAGTTTGGTCTACTAGTTGCGTGCTGTTAGAACCTTTTTAAAGCGATACTGTCTCTTTTTAAAAAGAAATTTGAATATTTGAATATAGCTGTGTCATGAGTATTTATTTATTCCCACTACGACGAAAAGCACTCATTCAATTCAATTTATTTTATTTATATAATTACTTTATTTTATTATTATAATTACTGTTTTTTCTTATTTTTATGCTGTTGATTTATATGGTACATAAATGATGTATTACCAAATTATATTTGCAGGTGGTCCTAGCAGTGGACTTGGTATTGGAATACACCCCGAGAGTTACCCCATGCACACGTTCGCTCGCTATCTGTTTAACAGTCTACTTCCTGTTGACGTCGACCTGTCGTACATGCTGGGCATGAGAGCAATGAGGTCAGTACTAACTCAACTTTATATTTATGATGACTATCACATTCTGACAAGATTTATCGCAGTTTGCCTATTATCAGAATGCATTTCTGACGCGATATTGATAGGATGTAGAGTGGCAATGCAGATATCATCCTTGGTCTGTCAGTACCAGCCTATGCTCACAGGTTTGCTGCAACATTCAGTGCTATGGATGTTGCGGGTTTCCACCTGCCCTAAACGTTAAACTCCATATTCACTCACTCCTACCCTAAACTGACAAGTCATGATTTACGTGAAAGAATCTTGAAAGCGACTCTAAACCCCAATTTAAACAAATAAATGAATAAAAAATAAACATCAGATTGCCTCTATTTATGACAATTATCCCCACAGATTGCCGGTGCTGGAGAATACGGACGAAGTGAATCTGGACAATGGCATCAACAACGTCGGCTCCAACATCCTCAGTCGCTTCCCACGCTGGTTCATCCTCAGTCATGTCGAAGGTCAACAGTGCGACCTCGCCTCAACACTGCTGGCAGCATCCAAAAGTACGTCCATTGTATTTGTAGTTTATACTTTCACACCGTCCCTGCTCTTCCGATATTATTCAGTATTCAGTATTCCAATATTATTCAGTATTCAGTATTCCGATATTATTCAGTATTCAGTATTCTGATATTTTTCATTACTTTCCATACAGTAATAGATCTAAGAGACATCATCAGTGTACTCAATTGTGTAATTTTCATTTTTTAATTAAATGAATATCTATTTAACATTTAATTTGTTGAAGACAACAACAAATGCCATATAAAGGAGCAGGTGTTCTTTATCCAGCTAGGAAATGCTTATTTCAAAAGTTAACTGCCTTTGTGCATAATTTTATCTACCATTTTTTTTTATGGCATGGTTTTCATGCTTCTTCATTTTTCAAAACATAAATTATTGAATGTTTAATCGTCGCAAACAGCGACGTTGAACATAATCACTCACTCACCTTTGTACATAGAGCATACTGTATTTGATATACAGTCCTGAATACCTTACACCATGTGCTCCATCGTTGTGTATCACTACCGTGTCCATCCTGGGATATAGTTAGTAACCTGTCACAATTACATAGACTAAGGGTGACATTGTGTGTTACAGGTGACACCGGGAGATTGCGTCGCGTGTTGGAGTGCGCTCAGCAGCACATCCACAGCTCATCACAGCTCTACAAGCTGGCCCAGGACGCCTTCAAGATCGCCACCACGCCAGACGGCACCAAACACATGCCCGCGCTCAACGCTGCCTTTGAACTCGGCCTACAGGTACAGTACTCATGGGCTATGTCCTGATAGTCTGAATATATCCTTAAAGCCTGATGGTTTCCCACTGAGGTAAAGCAGTAAATAAGTCCATCAATTGAAGCCTGCTGAGGATAATTTAAAGATGGCTGCTGTCAATGCAAAGGGAGCTAATACCTGCTTATATTTCGTAAATCAAAGGTCTATTATTTGAGTACTGACGGGAAAGTTTACCAATGTTCTTTGTTCCAGGTGATGAGAATGACCTTGATGACCTTGAACTGGCGTCGGAGGGAAATGGTACGGTGGCTAGTCACGTGTGCTACAGAGGTTGGGATTCAAGCACTCATCTCCATCATGCAGAACTGGTTCCAGCTGTTTGCCCCCATTGAAGCAACAAGTAAGTATTTAGTGCTCATTTCCTCATTCAAGTATTCCAAGTATTCCTAAGATGCTTGATTCTAGGATTCCTTCACTATGACAATGTATGATGCTTTTTTCTAGGATTCTTAAAAAATGATGGAAGATAAAATTTCATTATTCAGAAATTGGGTCAGCATTTAGTTTTATTATCTTGGTACAGGTACAAATCATTTCATCATAACCCTATTTAGGAACTACTTAATAAGAAATTACGGCTGCATCAAATTATTTTGTTCTATTCCTCAATGGTCATCGTCACAAATGGATGAAAGATTCCCGCAGTGACGTTGCAACATAATCACTCACCTCAATGGTCATGCTTTTCCTTTCGTCATAACCAGTATCATTTCTCGAAGCTCTCATATCCACTATGAGACCATAGCGCTCTTGTAAATGTACGATCCCCATGTATAAAGGCCATTATAGACTAGGCAACTTTTATCGCCACAACATTTTGCTATACATTATAGGCGACCATTTTATTGTTTCGGGCGACTGGGGGTCAAGGGTCAACCCTAGGGTGATGAAATTAGCCAATTAGGGTATTCGTATGATCATAAGTGTTTGGTCATTGGCTAATTTCATCACCCTAGGTAAAAACATGTATTTGCACGTGCAGTCATAACACTATTTTGAGGAGACTTGTCGTACGGAATAGAACATGTTCCTATTCAAAACGACCTCTTTTTCGTCGTAGCAACACATGATTTTTCACTATACACTAGGCATCAAATATCGCAGCAACACTGTTGCAGCAATAAAGGTTGCCTAGTCTATAATGGCCTTTAGAGATGGCTACGAGAATCCTTATGATCTCATAGTAGATGTGAGAGCTAAGGAGAGGACTTAGATAAGTGTTTTGCTTTTGTCTGATCCTATTGAATTTGTGGCAATAAAACATGTTGAAATCAAACACCAGGATTAGAACTTAACTTTAAAACATACTCGCCCGAATAATGATATATTTAACATTAGGATACCTTTAACATTACGAGAAATGGATCTGGCTGCCCGGTGAGTGGGAACTTCTATCCCTGGTAGAGTATAGTGCTGACAATGTTTCATCTCCTTTGTTTCCAGGCACAGTGGCCACAACCGTTGTGTCGCGCGCGACAATGGACCAGCTGAAGCTGACGTACCACCAACACGAGGAGCTGGCGCGGTGTGCCCGGAGCCTGGCGCTGCAGTGCGCCACCAAAGACCCCCAGAACTGTGCGCTGTGCGCCCTCACGCTGTGCGAGAAGGACCCCGTGGCATTCGAGACGGCGTACCAGATCGTGATCGACGCCGCCACCCACGTGATGAACTCCAGCCAGCTGTTCACCATCGCGCGGTACATGGAGCACCGCGGCTACCCGCATCGCGCGTACCGGCTCGCTCTCCTAGCCATGAAAAATCTACATCTGGCCTACAACCAGGACACCCACCCGGCCATCAACGACATACACTGGGCGTGCGCTCTCAGCCACTCGCTGGGCAAGACTGAACTGGCCAACATGATCCCTGTGCTTGTGGAGAACGTGCAGTGCGCCGCCGTCCTGTCCGACATCCTGCGGCGGTGCACGCTGACCGCGCCCGGAATCACTAGCGCCGAGGGGAAAAGGCGAGCAATGAAATTGCTGTCTTACGAAAAGCTTCCCCTCCGGCAGTTAATGGAGGCCACGATTTACGCGTACATCCAGACGACGCATTCCAAACTGACACACATCAGCCCTCGCCATTACGGAGACTTTATAGAGTTTCTCAGCAAAGCTCGGGAAACATTCATCCTAGCTCAAGACGGACATATACAATTTGCTCAACTCATAGAGAATATGAAATTGGTGTATAAAGGCAAGAAGAAGTTGATGTATTTAATAAAGGAGCGCTTCGGTTTATGATTTGAGCCAAATTGTGTGACAGCATTATATCATTGGGACCATATTTTTAAGTTATAAATTGATCAGTGCTATACATCTTAGTGGTGCGATGTTTATTTGTTAGTCGTTCTTGTCATCGTGTTTTTGGTCAGGGAAACACTGTTTGGGTAAACTGTCGCAATCCAGTATTTGCTTGAATGTTCATAATACACAAGTTGTTGGTTTGTATGTATTTTTTTCTTCTGTTTATTTACAAGTATACACTCACAATGATTTGGAACACTAGTAGAATGCTTTTTAGTGTTTACATTGCAAATGTAGTTGTTTTTCTTCTTCCCAGACTGCGAGTGTTTACATGTGTGCCAGCCATAATGCATTGTCTCACCGTCTTTTCTGAATTCTTCATTGGATGAGCAATATATCTCTTTAGAGTTGGAACTCAGGACTGCAATATATAGTTACCAAAGGCTAGTTATCAACGTGTTTGTCAAATCTGTATTTTGTATGACATATTTTATGGGATGAGTGAGTCAAAATGACAAAAAGCCCTATCGCATATTTTTCAGTCCTGGTACTGTAATACACTGTTGTGACAGCTCGTATCTTTCGTGATTCCATACAGCATATTAACATCTAGATTATTTTATGTAACGTTTGTGTTTCATATAACACGTCTTTATTATTATTTATACCGATTTTCTTCAAACAATAAATCGTGATATAGCAAAAAGAAATTATCATTCGGTAAATTTAATCGAAATAGGCTTGAAAAATTCATTTGAAACCTCGCTTAAATAACAAGTTTCAAAGGGGCATTACTCTTGAGAATTATCATCTCCAACTGTGATTTTTGTCTGAAATTGATCAAATTAGCGCAATTTCCCGAGGATCTCGCTATAGCGAACCCGTGGTGATTTGGAAGAGTAATGGTGGCCAGCAGTAATGTGTGTTGTGTATGCATCTACAAGGTCAAGGCCACCGTGGATTGCTATCCAACGAACAGTACTGTCCCAAGATTCAACTGTATTTGGTGAAGACATTAATTTTAGCTACCACATTGTAACATAGTAATTCTTACAACATGATAAGAACATCATTTCAAAGTACTATAATATCATGATCTACTACTATCCACTTCCAAATATTTAGGTTTGCGCCATGTTTGCAACTGACTATGTTACATGTTTTTGTTTGTATTATAGGTTGGTAACAGATATTTGTTGTGTGTTGGTTATCTCCCTTGTTTTGTCAGTACTGTGTGTCTTGTGGTCTTCGGGACATTTTCACTGGCGACCTAGATCCATGAGTTCTTTAAAAACAATAGAAATCTCCTTATTTACCACGTATTCTTGTGATGGAAGTACCGGTAGTTATTTTTTGGTTTCAATCTCTTATGGCCATTATTCAACTGTTAGACAATCAAGTCACTTTACGTAACCCAGTATGACCTACAACTTCTTGCGAACGCAGTATTCAAACATTATTTAATTTTTGGTAGCATTGTTATTGTTTAAAGAATTCTTTTAAAGAAATAATGAAACCATTTATTTAAATATATTGAGCTTCTAAGTTGATTATGACATGGCTTCTGTTTTTTTTGTCTTGTTTTTGTTTTGTCTTTGTCATATTAAATATCTTGTCATAATTTGGGTTGAATTTAAGTTCAACCACTATTTAGTACACATAATTATAAGATATTTTACTTTTGTATCTGTGATTGGAATATTTAGGAAAGTTTTCTACCTCTGGAAGATAATATTTGCATGACATAGACGCAGTATACATGGGGTTACATGTGTTGAATGAATGAGAGACTGTACGAAGAGTTCCAATATGTAAGTCCAGAAAGTATTACCATTTACAAGTAGGCAACACTAAAAACAGGGATCTCGCGAGGGACTTTAACCCTCCACATGCCATAAATTCTATATTTTTCATTCTTGGAACATAGGGGTCACACTGCACAATGTTTTTTTAATACCCAAGGGAGTGTATAGAGACCCATGGTTTTCATTTCATGTATGATCATGTTTGTACAATGCACACTAATGTAAAACATAAAGTTTGTCTGCTGTTTATGACGATTGTACAAATATACCGCTAATTGTTGTCTGTCCTATGTATATGTTTTTGTGATATCCATGCAAATGTATCCCTCTGTACTGTCAGTTTATCTACCTCAATATCTATCCACTGTAGTAGTCTGCATAATTCTTCCATTTGTATCCTAGAGATCGATTAATCACTAACGCACTAAAATGAAAGAAATTTTTATCACTTTTCAAAATTGAGTGTGCCAGGAAATTGCAATTCTAAAATTAGACCACCTGCATTTATTCACGTTTTTAATTTCATGCTGGCTGTTGAATAGCCTGAAAAGGGTTAAAACTAATGTTAATCTCAGTTGGAATAAAAATTAATGTTGGCCTTGTAAGAATATAATTATTTTAGCAGAGATCTCTGGGTTGCATTTGGTCCAACCTTTAAACTTAAATATCATTCATCCTTCATCTTCTATATCAGTTGTCCATTCTTTCTGATTCCGGAGTTCTTCGTAGTCTAGTCATTATTTTCTGCGCGCATCTTTCTTACATTTAGTCAATCTAGAAATGTTCCCCTTCTTTTTTAAAAACTATATCCCTACCAGAGAAGAGAGAAACAAGTGGTTTTTCTTACTGAAATGCAAACTTACATTGATTATTTACTAAGACTTTGATTACGAGACTGGTTCTCATTGTATTCAATCAACCAAATTATGTCTTACAATTTGTGGAAGTGTTTTTATACAACATAAATAATTCCTAAATATGTACAATACAGGTTGATTTATCAATCTATCATCATTAACGACATGTGTTTAACTACTTTAGAATTGATGTAAACAATATTAACACATTTGCTGCTGAAGAAGTACATGTACTAGCACTGCATAGAGAATAGTATGTACTTTAACCCTCTCCCTGCTGGATTAGGCGCACACACTGCTCTTTATGGCATCTCCGGTTGCTTTCAGCATGGAGAGAGTTAAATAAGCAAGTATTAATATTCTGTTAAGAACAGAGTTTGTTTTTATGATTGTTAACTTGTTGTATGGTGGGTGTTCTTGAATGTCAAAGAGATTTCTCAGTTGGTACTAGCAGTCATTAATTACTACGAAGGAGTTTAAATCGAGTGAAGATATCAGTATTATTATTAACAAAAAATTCTCCTCCAAAAGACTTGTCGCAAATGGGTGAAAGATTCCCACAGCGACGTTAAACTCCATATTCACTCACACCCCTACAAAAGACACATTTAAAATATATTGTTTACTAGTGTAAAACTCAAATATTTACAATTGTTGAATAATCAAACATTAGAATGCAAAACATCTATTATTTAAAATACTGTGACTAGAGTACACATAAGGGTTTGAATAACATGTACAGTTTGTACATGTTATTCATACCCTGTTATTAAAAGTAATTTATTATCGAAAAGAAAGTTTCTTTAGAAATGGGGAATTAGTCATACTAGAACATTATCCAATCAATGCTCTGTAATTACTTCTGTACTCGCCTCTGTCTTGGTGCTACGAGTTTAGGCGTTATCAAAAAAAAAAAACACCCAGTCTTTGTTGGAGACTGTCCATAGAGTTGGAAGTTTTGCAATAATCTTCAGTCAAATGTGTTTATGCTTCAGAATACCATGATTATGGTCTTTTGAAGACCCGATCTGTAGAGCATGGTCTTCATTGGTTATGTTTGGTCTGCTATGTAGATTGCTAAAAGTAGGTGTTAGAAGGTGTGGAAGACGGTGGTCAGTAGATTGTGCTATGTTGTCATCTACGGTAGTCAGTATTTTCTATGGAAAGATTTATTTTGAAACATTGTTAAATAATATTTGTCTTGAAATTGTCTCCCTTTCCTCTTAAGATTTGCACCCAAGTTTTGTATTAAAAAAATACGTGGGAAAAGGCACAAGTTTTATCTTACTGTCCTTGAGAAAAATCAAAGGGTCATAAAAATTCATTCTTGGCAGTCCTTTTATAATGAGATAAATAAGATAATACTATTGCCCATAAGAGAATTAGTTTTACATCACAGAGGAAGCTACACACATAGCTAAATCTGCAATTATAGTTACAAGAGAACTAATGCTTAATTAATAATGGTATTAGGCACATTCACATGCTCTTTAGGGCATCTCGATTGCCTCCAGCATGGAGAGAGTTAGGTGTATTCAGACCACAGTCTATTGACCAGCCGACACCATCCATCTATCCTGAGATACATTGTTATGAATGATGAACGCATGGGATTGTGTACTGGAAAAGTTGCATGTTTTGTACTTCTTTCTTATCGTGTATTTTGTGACAAGGAGTTGTGTACAAGTTGAATGTTAGTCGTCATTGGTTACCATCATCATATATTATATGAACACAAAAAAGATGTCTATTTATTGAACCCAGACAATTTGGGTTTTGATAAGTTGTACCTTCATATTATCTTTCATGGTATAATAAAAAATTCCGAAATGGAACCAGTTTGTTGGTCTTGATTTAACAGCAACAAGTTTGAATTTATTTCACAGGGTGATGGCTTGCAATGTATAAGTAGCTTTACTTACAAATGCAAGGATGAAGCCGGAAACATGCAAGGGAGATAACCATCCAAGATACAGTTGCTCTTTTTGTCCATATTGAAAACTGCTCCATTATTTTTCAGGAATGGAGAGCTATTGCTCCATTAGCTTAAGTAATGGAGAGCTATCGCTGCATTACTTTGAGATCAGCATCTTTATTGCAATGTACTTTTCAAGCAACCATCACTTCCATATTATAAAATATCTCAACAGAAAGCCAGAATCGAACTCAACATTTTGGATTGTGAATCGTACGCTTTACCACCCGAGCTAAGCAGGATACGAGAAAACAAACAAATTCATCAAGTCTTGAAAAGCACCAATTAACTACCCATTCCTAAAAAATAATTAACCCTCTTCTATTATTTTGAAGGTCCGAAACTGGATGCAGGATAACTTTCTTAATTTAAACGATGACAAGACCGAAGTCTTTCTTGCCGGAACAACACACCAACTTCGGAAAGTTTCCCCTCTCTCGGTTACCATTGGTGACACTCCAATCTCCTCCTGTGACCAGGTGAAGAATCTTGGCGTTGTGTTTGACTCCCCCATGACAATGAAACAACAAGTGAACAACATGTGCAAAACGGGTTA
>JAUTBZ010151837.1:0-11655 GCA_032361785.1 Lepetodrilus galriftensis
ATAGTCCATATTTACTATTTTTTGAGAAAATCAGTAGCCCAGATAAGGCGCGTATCCGCGTAATTTAGAATTTAGATTTTAATTTTTGAACCTGTTCATAATTTTCAAATAAAAACATTCTATATTCTATATCATTATTATGTGCAAACTGTTTTCTTCAACCTTCTATTAAAATTAGCATGCATCAAAATGTTTCCTACCAAAAATCCCAGAGAAACAATTTGGTAATTTGTCTGTCTGCAAGCTGCTATCAGTATTGTTCAGAGAAAACAACATATTTCATGTGATTTGTTGCTGCTAGTTATGAAGGCCCATACAGTGTACAAAGCATACCTTGTGTGGTTGCTGTGCAGTATAAATGCTCTTATCCGATATTATTATTATTATTATTATTATTATTATTATTTGTTTTTCCAATTTCACTTCATATAAATTTCACTCATTTTTTGTTTCGTTTCTGCGAATGCTTTCAGGAGCAGATATGTTCGGCTCACGACGTTCTCGAGGAAAAAGGCATATCCCGCGTGGCCATCACAGTTGCTGCCCTTGTCGCCATAGGAACAAACCCCAAACAGTCGGCCGTTTGACAGTTAGGCGAGCTGCTAGGGGCCTTTGCCTGTTTGTCCATTTTGTTGGTGCTGTTTCTCACAGCCTCCGAGCAAATGGGGATTCCCCTCTACCCGTATGAGTAGAGTTACCTCCCCATGGGGATTCTCCTCTACCCGTATGAGTAGTTACCTCCCCTGAGGGGTTAATATTTACGCGTACAGGTAGAGTTACCTCCCCCTGAGGCTTCTGAGAAACGTTGAAAGAGTTGTCCTGATAGATAAATTATGTAAATGGCGGGTTTCTACTTGAGAGAGTAGTTACTTCCCCCTTCAAATGTCAAATCGAACAGTTTGCGAAGAGAAAGGAAAGATAGTGATGAAAAGAGCTACATGCTTGTAGGGACAAGTTTATTACATCTTATAAAAAAGGATGGCTGTTTTTAAAGATAGTGCTAACATATTTACATTGAAAAGAATTTGTAAAGTTCACTGTTCTACAAATGTCCCTACAGCAAATGAGACTGGTTGGAGAAAGGATACCCTTTTGAAATGTACATAGTATTAATTTATCACAATTTACTGTACATATCTATACTGTTGGCATACGCCTCATGCCAAACATGACTGTTATCTCATGTTTTGTTATTTTATTTCTTTTTCATTTAAAAATAAAACAACGTAGAATATTAATAAATTGGAAACTGGTATTCAGGACAATTTGTCAGTTCAGTAAATAATTTTTATTTCTCGGAAATTATCATTTTATTATCCAGATATTATCTCAAGCTACAAATTAATTGAGACTGAAGATAGTTCAATTGAATGAAGTTATTTCTATCCACTGCTATTTTATCTGTATGTCTATGAATATATTCGGTGAATTTTGACATCCTTATCGTGTCATGTGGGTGAAATCCTTTTTCCAACCAGCTCTCCCAAACGTTGTCGTACGACAGCAAAGTGAGTGTATAAAGTTGTAGAAAGAAATGGTATTACTTAAAAGTGCAATAACTTAAAGTTCGGACAACATTTATTATCATCAACAACAACACATTACTTCAAAATCCTCTAAATCATGTCTGTGCTTTAACGATTATGTTTTTGAAATGATAGACATTCCTAGTCAATATTATTTTTTTTTTTCTCCACTTATTTGTGTCTCGTAAAAATGGTCCTGTACATTTTTTCTCTACTCACAAAAGATTTAACGGATTTTGAAGATATGTTCTAACATACCTATGCATACCACACACGCCTCAAGTTTCGTTAGACTTTCGAAATTTTCATCCCAAGTATATCTTTATTCTCTGTACCTCGATTGTTTGGTTTCACATAGTGCTGGCATCTGGATCAGATGCACTTTTTATTTTTAGTTTGTCATCCTACCCATGATATGTTGTTTCTGTGTCTTTTGAGGCTGTGTGGGTATAGGTATTTTTTATCGGTCACGAATTCAGATTGGAATCGGTTGTTGATTGGGGCACGCACAGGGCAGAACCGAGCGTCAGTATACGCAGGAAGTGCGTCATCTTTGTCAGGACTTTGCATATACACGTGAGACGAAATAGAATCTACACTGGGAAATTAAATTAAACGTCTTGGTCAGGGTTTCAAACTTTCCACATCTGAAACGTTGTTGAACTGCAGATTGTCGTTTTGAAAATTCGGCATTTTCTGTAAAGAGGGTACGTGTTTGAAGAACCAATGCCAGACCAACAAATGCATTGGTAAAGAGTTTTATTGATGTATATTTATTATTATTTTAACCATCTCCCTTCTGGATTAACAAACAATGTACGGGCATCCCCGGTCTCGCGCAGTGGGTAGAAGGTTAAACAATGTAGATTCTGTGTACCCCCCTCCCACACCCTGACAAGGACTGGTAATAAGGAACAGGCAATTGGACGAATTTACCCACCTAGCAGCTGTAATACACCGGCTACGGCCATACTCAAAACATGTACAGCCCTGAACAAGCATAATCGACCAAGGCTTGTTCTTGGCTGTCCATGTGTTTTAACCTTGACTTTTCTGGGACTGATTGCAACCACTGCTATCTGTGGCATTGTTGGTTGCCTCTGGTAAGGTAAAGGTTAATTTTTTTAATCAGTGAGCTTCCAATATGACATAATATAACGTAACTGTTTTCAACTTTCACCATTTCATGGTGTCTCATGAGTTAGTAAAATTCAGATTGGAACCTTAAACTTTGAATGTGGTGTTTTTTAAAGGGAAAATGTGTCAATTTTGTTGGCGATTGTTGGACTTTAGGAGGTTTAGGTTCCAGTCTGCCGTGTGTATACTGTGTCAGCTAATTGCTGTATATTGGCTAAAACCTGCCTTGCTTCCTGTGGCTTGGAGTTGCTCGGCAACAAGATTACACGCTTGGTGTTGTCGGCCATGTTTGAAATTTGAAAAGTAATACACAATATATTCTCGTGAGTAGTAAAAGGAAATAGATATTCAGCTGAAATGTTCTCATAAAGTTGACAACTTAAAAAATTATGTATGGTCCAAACTTAAAATTTAGTGATGTATTTTTGGTCCAGATATCAAAATTAAGTTTCACAGCTGCATATGTAGCTGATTGCCAACATTCCAACTTTTTTTCAGGAAATTTCACGTTTTGTCAATAAAATTTTATGAAAATTCTTTTGGTTGAATGTCTATTTCATCTCGAAAGTGTGAATACATACAGTACCCCTATATCATGTTTTGGTGTCAGGAATTTTAGATTTTCCTTTACGATAAGTGTATGAAGATTTCATGTTAGACGAGTTCTTGTAATGTTACCTTATTAAACCGCCATCAAATACCATCAATATACGTAGACATGTATGTAATAACTCGTGTATGGGCTCATTATCATTACAAAACCAATGTACGAATCAGTTCAGTAGCCTATAGGGTGTATGCGCGTATTATTTCCATCAGCCGTGTTATTTCAGTTCATTTGACTGTTCCTATGCGAGGTGATGAACCTTGTTTTGCTTCACTAACATCCAAGTTTTCCATTTGAACATGTTTTTAATGATGATAATGCCTTTTCAATTACAAACTGCTTAGTTTAATCAAAACCTCACAACTGTAATGTGGTTTTTAAAATAATATAAAAAGTAAAATGTTCATAAAATTAACATTTATTTACGACATCAATCAACATTTCCACTGCTATTCTGGGCAGTTACAATTGCCTTTTGTATTAAGAAGGTTAACTGACAGATAAGCGTCGACCAAAACCAAAGATTTGTGATCGAAAAGGCATTTTTGTTTTTGTTCTGTTGTACATTTTTTATTTACTTTTATAGATAACAATGTCATTTTATACCAAAAGATTGATTGAATTATTTATAAAAACCACATTTAATTGCTGTATCACACAGCTGTTTCGTCTCGGGGTGTAAGGATTTACAGAAATATAGTCCCCCCCTTTTCTCAGTGCTACAGAATGAAAGTAAACCGTCATTCCTGATTGCATTCACCATCTTGTATCCTACCCAGAGTCGAAACCATCTTTGTAACCATATTGCATATCTCTATTTATTATAGCTTAATAAATTGAATGACACTTTGTGATATTTGTTTTGTACGACACTGCCAATGGCTTTGAGATTTTCTCCCTCAACTCCAAGAAAATACTATTTCTATATTACCATATCCTACGGTAGTTGTAAATGTTTTACTGTAGATTTAATTAACTAATTATTTAGGAATAATATACATCAATGTTTCATTGAAATGTATGCCTGCCTGCGACTGGTAACGTTGCAAATGGGTGAAAGATTCCCGCAGCGACATTAAACTCCATATTCACTCACTGCTAACGTATCCCAATATTTTGTGAAAATTGAAAATTGAAAATGTAGTTTTCAGGGCAGGTCATTTGTTTCCAGACTTGAGTTTCCAACATTGGACCTACGCCATTTGTTTTATAAATTTAGAGCTTTAGAAAAAATCATTTGTGATAATCCATGAGAAAATTTGTTTGTTATTTAAATGATTAAAAAGCATTATAAAAGTAGAAATGTGATGATCTATAATTTCTGAAAAAGGTTTACGCTTGTCGATCTTTTACAATGATTACAGCCATATCAAGTGTCGAGATCATAGCCACATGCATGTAGTGTATTATCTTTGTAGTCATTTCTCTTTGTAGCCTAGAGATAAATTATTGGAGTCTACCCATGTCCATTTGTTGTTGAGATTACACGCATGTATCGGTAATAGTCTGTACAAATGAGAAATACACAAGAACAATGTGAGATGTTTCAGTGAAGAGAATTTTGTTGCACGCTTCCTTCGTAATCTAATTACTAGTATCAACAGGTTGTTTTTTTGCAACAAGTGCCAAGCAAAATATAATTTAAATTAGGATATATTATTTTGGTGACTATGAAATGACAGTAAGAAATGAAAATGTCATGAAATGACTATTGTAAGAAATGAAAATATCTGGATATGGTAGGTATGTTACTTTAACTCTCCCCATGCTGAAGGCATCCAGAGATTCCCTAAAGAGCTGTGACTATAACTAATTCAGCATGGAGAGGATTAATACCCTTTCCCAGGTGGATTAGGTACAGGCACAGCTCTTTAAGGAATATCTGGTTAATTAAAGAAAATCAAATTAATTTTTGTTGGTGTGTAATGTTTTTGTCGGATTACAAAGGAAGCAATTTTTCAGTTATGTTCACCTCATTCATCACTTCACTGTACATATTGCATAATAATTTCTGAAATACTAGTCTCCATCAGTTTTTGTAATTGTAGCCTTGCCCATACTCAAAACACAGGTGAACTAATGGTTTCTGGATCTAGTCTCGTGGTAAATGTACATGAATAATATATGTGAAGTCTTGTATAAATTCTATGAAGTCTTTGATGTGATTGTGTGAAATATTCTATAAAAAAAAAATCAATAATATTTAAAAGCTTTCCTGCTTTAATTTATAAGCAGTTGTCAGTGTGGCATAAATATTATTGGAACCGTGAATGTTTTATCTGTAGTAACGATCTACTCCTTTGAATGATGCAATATTTACACGAGATCGATCCGGTACTCAGTGTAATAGACAAAGTGTCTTTACCAATGATATGTTATTATTCAGCGTGAAGCTGCTAGCCTCAATAAAAAACAACTCTTGTAAATAAAACCGTGTTTGACTTGTTCATTGTGAAAGAAGATGGATGTGATGAAGATTATCACAAGTTGAATTAGAGCTCCTTTCAAGATTATTTCAACCATATCATGGCTAAGCTTGTATGTTTTGTGTGTACATGCTCTCCTTGTACTGGGTCGGATTTCCCCCAGCTGGTGGTGCTAACTCGCGGAATATCCTGCTGCAGTTACTGGTATCAACTGACTGAACCAACCAGTTCTTGCTTTACCTTTTAGTTAGGAGATTAATGCTGAGAGAAGCAGGGGAACAACAAGTAGCTTCTTTTAACGTCTTTTGGTGTGTGGTTGGGACTCGAACCATCATCCTACTGATCTCTGGGCCCCAGAGCCTGCAGAGGCAGTACTGAGTGAATGTATTGTGGATCATACTGGACAACTTGGATACCCAGTTTCCTGGTCTTCAATCGAGCTCTGAGGCCTGTTCAGGAGGGCGAGTTCACGCGTGAAATCTCCTTAGCAACATTCATACTTCATGTGTGACGTCACGCGTGAACTTGCCTAAACTCGCCCTCCTGAACAGGCCTCTGCTGATAGGATTTGGAATAATATCTCGACTGTTGACATGCAATGACATCAGAAACAGTAAAACATACATTCAAGTGACTAGACTATAGAATCTATCGAGGCTTTGCACAGAACAATCGTTTCCATATTGCCGAGCCATGTTGGGTGGCAGAAAACAATCTGGTGACATCGAGCAATGGCGGGAAAATCCCATTGTTTTGCCACCCACGATGCCATGAGTGACGTATTTCAGTGACTGAAAATGTAAATTCTGCATGAATACTTCATAAAACACAGAATCTATATTTTATGAAGCTGATCTGGTGAACTATATATACATGATTCACATTCTCAGTAACTTGTATAGACAGAATGATGCAGATTTTATTTAGAGTATAGTTGTATGAACGTTTCACCATTTCTGATTCAAGATTTCCTCAGATATCGTGGAACTGAATACAATTTCAATATAAATTTAATACGGTTTTAAAAGTTATACATAAAAACAAAATATTTTATGCTTTGGAAATCGTATTACAAATAATATCTGCTTCAAGTGCGTGTTGAACTTGCCCTGGCGTGGTAATTTTCCTGCCAATTTAGGGAATACAAAGTTCCAAAAGTGATTGATAGGAAACTTGGAGAAATCAAAACTGATAACCTCTGTTTTCATATTTAAAATATCACTTTATGTTTATTATCAGTAAATTCAGAATTAAACATAATCCTATGCTGGGAAAAGGCTCCCTTTATACAATCTCAGTTTCTACACTCGGAAACACTGAATAGAAATATCACTTGTGATATTAATAATATTCTTTATGCACTACCATTTCTACTTACAATGGTAACATTATCTTTGCATAGGTTAAATATGATAATAAATACCAGATTCATATAGCACCAAAGGTAAAAAAAACACAATCAGTCTAAATTTAGAACAAACATTACGAACAAAGCGTCATCATTGGCAATAGTCATATACATTTTGTTGGATGTTTTACTCTATTGTTCCTAATGAGTAATATTACTAGTATAGTATTATAGTAAAATATAAAATATATCATATGTTAACATACGTAACATGTAATATTGCAAAGATGATGTTGTCACTTTAACATTCATCAAAGACCATGGATTAAATATAGAATACTTTGCTGTTTTCATCTGCATGTCGTAGATGAATAAAAAATAAATATGTCAGCCAGTCAGAGAACTCCTCTTAGATAAAATAATAGTTATATTGTTAACTCTCTCCCTGCTGGATTAGGCACAAACACAGCTTTTTAGGGCATTTGCTTCCAGCAGGGAGAGAGTTAACATGATGTCGCATGAGTGAAAACACTCGCCCCCACATTAAATAATGCTAAATAATGCTACAGAACAGAGTTCTAGATAGTGCTATTTCCCAGGCCCCGAGATCACGAAACTTTTTCCATACTCTACTCAGTACTCTAATCAAGGCCCTGTTCATAAAACGTCATGTGACGTCATAACCGTACTCACACGGTATACTCAGGCTATGACGTCGCATGACGTTTTATGAACAAAATTGAGTAGAGTTCTGAATAGAGTATGGAAAAGGTTTCGTAATCTCGGGGCCTGGGTTACCGGGTATTGATGGATGTAAAGTAGTTGATGGCAAGGTCTTTCAAAAGATGACAAGTTTTGCTTTGAGGACAAGTCAATTTTCTGGTATGAGTCTCCTCCACACCCCTCCGGGATGATTCTCACTCCCGTTGCCATGGAGACGACCTGCCTGCTTCTGATTGGATTGAAACGAGGTCGTCATGGGCATCAGCAGATTGATGTCATGTAACTGCAGTGACTTCCCTTTGCTTTCGAGCTGGCATAAAGCAGACATGATGTTGCCGTCTTCGACGACTGTTTCTGCGATTTCGGTGTGCTCCGCGAGAATCTGATGCTGCTTGTTCAGGATCTCATCTGTGAACACATCCTGCTTCATCGACTTCCTGTTTCTCGCGAGCACATCGTTCACACCGGATACTTTTGCTATCTTTCGCTTTTTACAATTTTTCCCCTTCGGTGAGCATGAGCTAGTCTCAGAATGTTTTACTTTCAGTTTTTGTTTACAATTTTTCTCTACTGCTAGTGATTTTGATTTAGCCTTGGAATCTTTTACATTCAGTTTTTGTTTACAATTTTTCTTCACTGCTAGCGATTTGGATTTAGTCTCAACATTTTTTCCTTTCGGTTCTGGTTTCTTTTTCTTATCACATTTCTTTTTCTCTGCGAAACAAGGAAAATATTTGTATTGTCTGAACACAGGTTTTGTCGATCGGTAAGAACGTCGCATTGGAGTGATACTTTTGTCTGCTGAACCAGCCACGCCCGAGTTCGAATCTTGCGACGTTGTACACATGCTTCCTCCCAATGAACTATTGCACGCGACATTCGTGACCTCGCTGTCCTTAAAACCTGACAGTCTTTTCAACAGGATGTGTCTGCTTTTCAGCCTTTCTGAGGAGTCAATTTCAATGGGTCCCTTCGTCCTGGCTTTTGGATTAATGTCCATTTGCTCAGGAAGACATCGATTTCTCTTCTTTTTGCTTGCATCCTGGAGATCAGTTTTTGGTGCATTCAACAGGTTGTGTCCCTTCCAGCTTCTGAGTCTGGTTGAGACGCCGTTTTGACCAACTTCTGGTGCTTGTGCACAGTTCTTCGTCATATTAGCAACAAGATCTGTTTTCAAGACTTGCATGACTTTCGGAGATAGGATTCTGAAACAAGGCACATAACACTTGAGAAATTATAAACAAATAAAACAATAATTAATGTAAACAGTCCATTTACCATGTTTACAATGGAATTTGTTAAATATTTGTAACACTAACAAATAAATACAATACCAAATCAGAGCAATCAAAATACATATTTATTTGCAATTTACAAACAACAAAAATAATTAAAGGACCAATAGCCTTTTTTAGGTACAGAGACATAAACTTTGCTTTACATTAATTTAACAATGATGTACAGTATTTCCAAATATCTGGCTCCGGGTATTCAGCAACAACTTGCAGACACACAGCCTTAGGAATAAGAATGCCACAAAAATTACTAAACCTCAGCAGAAAGTTGGTAGAAACCTTCCCACAAAATCTCGGCCAGCACTTGATACATTTTCTTGAGTATATTTATTGATTTTAGGATAAATCTAAATCTAAACATAATGAGATTACATTCAAAGTAAATTTGTATTCAGCATATTTAAATACCGTAGTGTAACATCGAGAGCTCCATCCTGAGTGAGCGATTGATTATGGAGATTAACGTCAATCCAGGAACCTTCCACCCATTTGCAACGACAGAACTCCAAGGGTTAATAACAATTCGACTTACCCAGTAACCATGGTAACCTGACTAGAGTTCAACTTGGTCTGTTGCTGTGACAATTCCACGACTTCTCTCGGGACATCTGAAACTAAATTACAAAACAGTTATTACATTAAATTTGTATACATTTCTACCATTTCTGATCACTGGGCATCGTTTCATGGAGCTGTCTTTAAATCTATTAAGATATCATAGTGCTATACATGGTGATGATGCATTTACGACAGCACTATAAATGGATACAAATAAATCTTTGTGAAATGACATCAAGATAAGCTGTAATGTTTGTCATTTTTACACGTCCACACACACATCTATGTATGAATGAAATAGTGCATCATGTCGCAACAGTAATATTTCACCCAGGTCCCATATCACGCATATGCGATGATCATATCTATGTAAATGTAAGTTACTAAACAAGATGTAGTGTACAAACAGTATTGTATTTACCAGGTGTACTTTTGTCACTGTCCGTATAGTTCACTTTCAGCGTAAAAGGGCCAACATTCTCCAAGCACTTTTCTTGTCGTTCTGTCCGCCCCCGTCGATTTAGTGCCAGTCTTCTTCTTCCGCGTCCTGGCAGCGTACGACATGTAGCGTGCCCCATTTCCTGCACTCTCATAACAGATGGATTCAATTTTGGACTGCTAACATGGCTAATGTGGACGTCTGATGTTTCCACACCGACTTCTTCTTCAGAGGTGACGATGATATCTGTATCAGATTTACCACTCGCTATTTTCTGTCTCACAGGAGTAGCACTTGTACCTGCGCCACCCTGCTCCCTAGGTGGTGCCACTGTCACAGCACTGGCCCGAAATGCAATGTGTACCGCATTGGTCGCCACCTTCCTACCACGACTGCTAGGAACGAGCTCATTGGACGCGATGCATTTTACCAATTTCTGTTCATATGACCTTTGACCCACACCATTACCAGCAACAGTAATTTTCTCGCCTGTAACAGTATTCTTTTTTCGTAAAGATGCAACAGTCCGATTTTCGTAATCTGCGTCGTCCGATTTCCATAGCACCCCCTTTCCATCCGATTTATCAGGAATCAACTCCGTTCCATTAACTGACTTAAGTTCTGTAACTGTTATGCATGTCTCTTTTGAACGATGAGAAGAATGAGATGCAGATTTCTTACCACGCTGACTAGGAACAAGGTCGATGACGACTTCTTGTGATGTCAGTTGATGCAGTTCCGTATCTGCGTCTACACTCCTTCTCACGCCCTTATTAATATGCTTGTCATGTGTAGTTCCTCTGCTGCTAGCAGCCCTGTATGAGCATATTTCTTTAGAAGTGTCCTCATTTGTCTGTCTTTTAGGAATAGAACTGCTGAAGTGAGACTTGTTTACTGTTGCCGTGGTTACTAGGACATTCCTTAAGTTACTTCCTGCTCTGAAGTTAATGATTCCTGATGACGGAACGGCCGCAGATTTGTTCCGATCATGGTTATTGGTGGACGAATGAGGACTTTCTTTCGCAACGGTTAAATTGTTCTTTTTTAGATCGAGAACAGTGTAGAAGCCTTGTCTTGCTACAATGTTGTAGATGTCATCAAAGATTGCTTCAACTGCTTCCATTCTGTGCCAAGAGTTGACATCACGACACTGATGCTGTATCTAAAGCTCTGAAACATAACAATGTAGGGTAGATTAAGCTAGATTAAACATTAGTCCTTGCCAAAAAAAGATATTGGAATAGAGATTTATTTTTCCTCCAATTTACTGAATATAATCAAAGTGTTCTATTTCTGCATGTGAATGGGCAACTTAAGTCGCCTTCAGCAGGGAGACGGTTAATAATGATCTACATTTGACAAGGAAGTTGAGGCAGCGGTGGAGATCAAAGCCCTTTCTAGGGTTAAGGCAGTCTCCAGACATATATATTTGTATCTAGCAACTACAGTAGACCTTGCACATAACGGCTTCGCCTAAACCGGACACTCGCCTATCTGGAAGTCCTGGTCCCGTCTAACGCCATCCTCGAAAACCCAAGCTGTTGTGACTCCACTACCTTCTGTCAAACACCCTGGGAAAACTGCCTATTCAGAAGT
>JAUTBZ010151848.1:0-11653 GCA_032361785.1 Lepetodrilus galriftensis
GACGTTTTTGATGCCTGTATTGGGGTATGATGTCCCGATTGGGTATCATGCCCCAATTGAGGGGTGTACTGAACCTGATTACCTACCTTTGCTATTGCTGACTTCGTGTATTGTCATAATTTAGTATTTACCATAGTATTCTATGGAAATTACTAATAGTTGGAGGACAATCCACAACACATATACATAATATAGAACTGCTATGAATTTCTTAAATAGGATGTGTACCAGAATGTGCTGTACCACGCCATCCTGTTGACAAGTAACCTGAATTCGCGAAAACTGAAGCACTTTGCAAAGTAAAATTAGTTTACCAATCAAGTTGATCAACCGTGTTTTTTAAATCATTACTCACCTGGATTCATGCTGTGCTGACCCTTCCTAATCCCATCTTTGGGGGCCTTCTTTTCTACCTTGCGTACCTTCACCATAATTAATGTGTTTATAGTCCCAACTTGCAGAGTTGACTATTTTTCAGCGACAACGTGACAGGAAACGGAAGTGCTACCAGATTGTCTGCAGATAATTCAATGCTGAATTTTCATTGGTTGATAAATTACGTCATTCCCCGGAAGCGCGATAAACAAAATCTGTAGAAATGTTTCTTTGAAATGTTTGTTTTGATTTACCTGTAACAACAATAAATCATGATCCCTCAGTGCAGGAAAAACAAAGTTAAGACAGCTTTAAAACGGCACTTGAGTAATTCAAAGCTGAAAACATCAAAGGTTGACAGCCTGGTAAAATAATTGTATTATTCAACCATAGCATTAGCAATTCCATGTTTGGTGACAAAAATAAATGAATCTAGCATAAGTTGCAATGTTCATCATCACCGACATCAGGCCCCCCAACCATGGTGTGACTATCGGATTAGAAGTAGCGACAATATATAGGTCAATATCCTAACAGTTTTGGTCGCGATGCCTCCGAAGCGGTACCAAAACTGTTGGGATATGTAAGAGTCACATCCACAGGACCACACTTTCCTCTGTGTATCGATATCCCTACAGTTTTGTAAATGTAGTGATATTGACCGATACACAGAGGAAAATGTGGATGTAACTGTCTTATACCCCTCTTCCGGTCTGGTACTGCATGACATACAATTTAAATGTAAAATCTATGTAATTTATGACGGCTTGTATTTTATTTACCCGGCTTGAGCCTCCCCTAGAATTGGAAAAAATTGTTCTATAAACATTTTTGTATTATGGTGAAAATATGAGCCCCCTCTAAAATAACACTTCTAAGCGTATTTTCACAAAGCAACTAATACAACAATTAACATAAGCCTTATACCACGTATACTGCAGTACTGCTTTATAGGACTTGCAGTATATTTTGATCTACTATATTAAACTGGCACCTGGATTATTATTACCATGCATTATAACTATGCATTCATTCTACTCCAGCTGTGGCTCGACTATCTGATGTTTCTGCGTCGCTTGGCAACCGAGGCACATCTCAATGCTGCTCAGAACAAACAGAAGATGGTGACAGCTGCTCATGTTAAGGTGGTTTCTAAGGTATTACGAGCTATGCTTGCACCATGTGCACAGAACTGTTGTAGGTTATAGTCATATATTGATATTTGTTCGTTTTTGTTGGGTTTTTTTGGTGTAAAAATGCATGTCAAAACTAAATTAAGATTTTAATTACAATAATACTCAGTAATATAGTTAATTAATTTTAAACATTGATTATATAGTTAAGTGATTATAGAGTTTAACGTCACTGGGAATCTTTCACCCATTTACAACAAACAATAATAGTTATTCTTGATTATTTTAACCATCTATAATAGTAATATTTTTTATTTATTTTTAACCATCCAGAATACTAGTAGTTATTCTTGAATTATTTTTAACGATTGATAATAGTTATTTTAAAATTATTTTTAATCATTGATAATGCATGAACATTTTATGGTTGATGTTGACAATTAATTGGTTTTACGTCTCACAGCGTATAATATCCTTGGAGTGCTCCAGCCACATTTCTTTAGATAACTCTGAAATATAAATACATAAAGTTTGTACGTTTTTTATCGATATTTCTTTATCCTGAGATTTATATCAGCCTGTAGGATGTTGTTATTTTCGTTTCAGAAAGTACTGCAGAGTTGTCGGGGATGAGACGATGCCTACGTGTGGTACAGTAGTTCCACGAGCAGAATACCTGGAGTGTGATGTGAATCAGAGGACGAGTTGCACATGTACAGATTTGTACAGTATGCAAACAACATTTATTGTATTTACTCTCAGTGCGACCATGGACTGGAAAAGAATAGCCAACTTGTTATCGACCCGATTGTGCAAGTGAGATCTAGACATCTCAGACTGAATTTATTGCAAGGATCATGAAGAAGGTTCAATCTGGCTCCAAGATTTCCCATTTGTAATGGATTACCAGGATTTGACCTCTGAACTTTATATATATTTTGTTCTTTGTACAATCAATGAATTGCCACTCACTGTGTCATAGCTTCATCTCCACTATGTACACATGTCTGTAGTCTTGTCTTTTTTTTAATTGTTTATTAAATTGTGATGTACAATATATCATGAAACTTGTGTAGTTCATAATTGACTTTATAAGTGGACCGCCTCATGGTGTAGTGGCGACAGGAGAGTGGTAGGTCTTGGCATCTGGTTCGAGTCCCATTGAGTGAATATGGAGTGCAACGTCGCTGCGGGAATCTTTCACCCATTTGCGACGATTCGATCCCCAGCTGTGTCATACAAAAACAAATGTTAACAGATAGTTGTTGTTGTTGTTGTACCCCTGCTTAACACTTGGCACTAACCCACTCCCTGCTGGCTTTGGCACAGGCAGTGCTCTTTAGGGCATCTGGTTGCCTCCAGCGTGGAGAGGGTTAAAGGGGTAAAGCAAGCAATGGTCAATTCGGTGTAAGTTAGTACTGTCTGAATGTGGTATCCATGTCGTAACTGCAGGAGGATGTTCTGATTGGTACCATCAGCTGGTGGCAATCTGCCAGTACAAACAATGAATTCTGTGATGCGAGTGAAATAATTTTGAAAGCTGCGTACTACCTTACTTTAACTAAAATATATTATCAGTGTTTAGGATCGTCGGATGAACTAAAGAGAAAAAAATAACATCAAGTAAAATATTTTATTATACCATAACTCACATTCATATCAATGTTTCTTGGCTTCATGTCCTAAGTCTGGGTAAATTACAATGGTAAACGAATTGAAAAACAATGTCATGGCAAGAGATAAATACTAGCATATGTTTACCATAATGTATATTCTATTCAACCCAAAGGGCAAATATGTAGGTTGTTTGGGATATGTATTGGCGAGTTGTACTTAAAAAATAAAATTCAGTAAAAACATACTTTTACAATTATTTACCCGTTGGTATGATGTAATTTATAGTACAAGTCAAACTAAAAAAGAAAAATAACTCCAGCAGAAGTTGTTTCAGTAATAATTCATTAATGATTTATCCCCTGGGTTTAAAAGTTGTCTAATGCATAGCAAATTAACATGGTTTTAAATACATGTAATTGGATTGTCGTTCTGATGCCGTTCTATAGCAAATAGATGAAGAAAACGAGATCACAAGATTAGATCGAAGTATTGGTCAACCTAATGCTCTCAAACATTCAATCATGCAATTCATTAATTTGTTGCATACATTCGAACACTTTTTTAAAAATCTATTTTAAACATTTCCATCTGTGTGTCTGTAATAGTATATGACAAAATCTAGAACAGTACATACCCTGCCTATTTCACTACAAGTAGATTAATACTGTAACTTTGAAAACAACTGCCAAATAGCTGCTAATGCTATATTAAACAAAGAATCAAATGTAGACAGACATACAGAGCAAGACAAAGTTGCAACTGTGAAAAACCATTAAATTACAAATATGGTTTATACTCGCATTCATACAATGTAATAAAAAGGGGAAATAATATTGCACGATGAAGTTTTGTATCAGTTGGTTTCTCTATGACTAACTCTGAACATAAAATGGTATCTACAAATTATAATTTAAATTATTTAGACTAACAATATTTATTCTTAATTCTCGTCAATAGGAAGAATTCATAAAAGTGTTCACATTGTTTTCTTTGGTTTGTTTTTGGAAGTAAAATTATTTCAGATTTTTTGGCAACATTGAATATATTCCTTGTTCAACATGTTTAATAAATACCTATAGAATTTGTTCTTAATGGATCAATTCACCAGATTATGATACAATAGGGACGATTGTATGGTGATTAGGCGACAACCAGACAACATGCGACTGACATTCTCCACCACCAACAAACACTACATACTTGATATACACACAATATGTCTTTGAAACACGATAAAAATGTACACCCAGAAAACAAAAGACATGAAGGATGAATCCAAATGCATACACTTGCATAGAAAGCAACTAGTAAAGCTTGAGGTCTTTCATAACTACAAGTGGTACATAGGATTATTTGCAATGATAAAGGGATGGAGGGAAAGCAAGGATTTTCATGGAAGAATACAAGTAGCATAGGCTCGCTTCAACTCTTATGTTTAAATCGCATTCAGCAACAACCACTCACTCGCAAAGAAAAAATGCAGTATTTCAAACGGACTAGAAAATGTGTGAGGAATACGGTTGGGCAAGATGTTTTGTAAGTAGTTCATGTTTACACTGGTGGGGTGGTGGGAATTGCTGGTGGGGGGGTGGGGAGGTGGCAATAATAGAGGTTGGGATAACAAGTATATCGCTGTAAGTATTGCGGGTGTACGGTAAACATAATTATATTTGCCTAAGTCACTAATTTACTGAGTAACCATTACTCCATTCCAAATTTCATAGGCTTTTTCGAGATATACGTGCTAATAATGGCAGTTTGCCTACAACAGCTAAAGTCACATGGTATTGTAGCAAGGAGTGGTAACGCACAAACATAACTCTCCAATGGAGATAATTGGCACAAATTCACCTTGTAAAGCTACAATGCTTGCCATGGGGCAAATGTTTCGGTCATTTAATAAGTGCACACATTTCACGAGAGCACATGCAATTTGTAAGTTAATCAGCCTTCTGAATCACTAAATCTAATATGTATACAAATGGAAATTGAAGAAAATGTTCAATGTGGTAGACCAGCAATTTAAGAATGGTGTAATTTACTGTAAAGCATATTCAATGAGATGAGCTAGGATTTCTTTAATTACATGAAGATGAAAACACTACGTCCACCATGATATTTAAACATCAAACTTCAATTTCATTACATATATACATTGTCTAAGAGGAAACAACTGGTTATAATTCATCCTTCATCTTTTCCAACGTGTTGCCATAGTCTGTTGCCTGACTGCTGACAAAGTCTTCTTGTTTGTCCTTGATCTCGGCAATTGTAAGGAAGCCATTTTTGTCCACATCTGCAATGCTCATCAGGTGTTCTACCTCCTCATTGGCTGAGTGTGTGTTGTCACGGATAAGCCACGCCTTAAGCTCCGCCCCCTCCAGAAACCCATCGCCATTAGCGTCGTATTTCTTGAACTGTTCTTCTTCAGCCTTCACAGAGTCGAAGTCATCTATGTCTATAAAATGGATGAAAAATACATAATTTTATACTTGTGTTTAAAATTATTGCATATTTACTTCATTTATTTATCTTTCAAAATAACTGCACCACACCTCATTGAATTGTTTTTCAGGGTATCGTTTCTCGAAGCTCTCACATCCATTATGAGACCATAGCGCTCTCATAAATGCACGATCCCCATGTATTAGAGATTGCTACGAGAGTCCTTATGGTCTCGTAGTAGATATGAGAACTTCGAGAAACAATAATCAGAATTATAATATTATATACTTTAAAATTGAGACACTATTGTCTTTCATGGGATATTTCGACTCCCTAATGTGTACGCCATATGCAGCCCTTGTATATTTACTAATACATTATTGCACTTGCCTCCGACATATTCTTTCATGCTGACTTTGCCATCCTTGTCTGTGTCAACGTCCTTGATGCCGTGCTCAATCTCAAACTTGTGCATGTGTTCGTAGTCGTACGGGTGGTAGAACGCCACGTACTCGCTCTGGTCCAGGTGGTTGCTATTGTCCAGGTCCGCGCCTTTGAATCGTTTGTGGTCCTCGTCCACCATCTGGAACCACAACATATTATAGAGATTAATACACGATCTAGTGTGACATGTTGATTTTACGACACGAGTACCTTCAAAGTTGATATTTTCCGAGCGACGGCGAGAAAAATATCCACTTTGGAAGAACGAGTGTCGTAAAATCAATATGTCACACTAGCGAGTGTGTTGATTTCTTTATCCAACACTGAATAAGTAGGGATATTCAGGGATATTCAGGGATATTCAAAGATGTTTTCATAAATAGACAAGGGATGGACATTTACTTCTAACACCCGCTAATATCACTTTAGCAGCAAAATTATGTGATATAAGACTCAGCAATTCTCACATTTGAAAACTAAAGGTTTATAAAATAAAAAACTACCACATGAGAAAATTAACTTCTGCATACATTGGTGTGAACACAGGACTATTGGTTCTGAAGTTCGCCAAGTCTCTAACTGCAGTTTAGAGCTCCGAGGTAGGTCTTGGGACGTTTAGCTCGAGGTCCGACATGTTCCTACCCACAACATACAACTCCAAGCTCACCTCGACAACGTTCTTGTTATCATCTTCATCAGGGGTTGCCCTGATCTGCTCCAGCTCGGAGGGGGAGTAGTCGTATTGCTGGTGGAGGTACTCCTCCCAGATCAGTTTGCCATCACCATTCTCGTCCTCGTTCTTCATCCTCTCAATAGCCTCCTCTTCATCCAGCGACCTGCAAAATCACAGATTTTATGACTGCTTCATACATTAATGATACTTCTGCACAGCCTCATAAACTTGCACCGACCTGGGTGTCGTTTCTCATATAGCGCTCTCGTAAGTGCATGATCCCCACGTATTAGAGATCGCTACTAGAGTCCTTATCGTCTAGTAGTAGATATGAGCTTTGAGAAATGATACCCTCCAATGTGGCAGATTTTATGACTGCTTCATACATTAATGATACTTCCATACAGCCTCATCAACAAACAGCAGCCTGCAAGATCATGACATATTTTATAACAAACCTCTTCCGATAGCCAAGCGGAACCAACCTTTGTCAAATTTGGCAGAGTTTACGACTATTTCAGAAATGTATAGTCTAGACCACCTACAACAACCTTTTCAATAGCCAGTGACCTGCATACAACGGCCTCCATAGAGTGATCTACAAGCTGGCATATGTTATGAATTTCAGATATTGGCATTTCCAAACCCAGCAGCAGACTATGAATGGAAACATCTGCAGGCTGAAATCTCAGAAGTCATACGAATGATGACCTACTTGAATGACTGAAGAATCCAGGTAATGAACTCGTCCTTGGAGATTTGGCCATCTTTGTCCAAGTCGTGTTTGTGGGCGAGTTTCTCCAGCATTTCCTTGGCCTGTTCTGTGGTCAGGTCATCAGCCTCTTCAGCTTCATGGCGGGAACCTGCAACAACGACCAGCATGTTAACTCTCAACCTACAACATTAACCTACAAGGCCAACTCTCAGAACCTACAACACCAACTCTCATAACCTATAACATCACCCCTGTCAAATCCTATTATAATGAGCTCTCTGAACCTACAACATCCGCTTTCAAAACCAATAGTATTTCAACTTTCTGAACCTTAAATATCTACTCTACAAGATTACACCTCTCAGATCCTATACACCGAGCTCTCAGAACACCAACGCCAACTCTTAGAACCTACAACCATTAACTCTCAGAACCTACAACACCAACTCATAGAACCTACACCACCAACTCTCAGAACCTACAACACCAACTCTCAGAACCTACACCACTAACTCTCAGAACCTACAACACCAACTCTCAGAATCTATAACCATTAACTCTCAAAATCTATATCATCAACTCTCAGAACCTACTCTCAGAAACTATAACCATTAACTCTCAGAATCTATATCATCAACTTCCAGAACCTATAACACCAACTCTCAGAACCTACAACACCAACTCTCAGAACCTACAACACCAACTCTCAGAACCTACAACACCAACTCTCAGAACTTATAACCTATAACCTATTAGTAGATTTGTTACTATTACAGTCAGACCTCGTTACTGGTATACCAGACACTACCGTTCTTGTTAAAATCTCTCCGGTAAGCGAAACAACCAGATCATCGGATCAATCATTTATAGATTTAAAGTGACTCATACACCAAAATCAAACTTAAAGAGCTGATGATCCTGCACCACATAGTGTGATTGATTCCTTCCAAATGACCCGCTATCAATAAATATGCTCATTTTAAGTCGTTTATTTACATACCGGTAATCTGTTAGGTGAACAGGACGATGCAATGTTGACATGTGACTTCATCCACGTTGCAACATGTGCAAAAAACCTGTGCAATCTGTGCAGAGAAACCCGTTATGAGCACACCATGTGCGAGAAACCCCTACAATCCGTGCAGAGATGCCCGTGATGAGAAGGCCTTGCCAATTTAAAAACAAACGATTGTTTATATTCGCCAAGTAAAATAGCGTATTTCGATATGTTTTCGTGCATTTTCCTCCCTGAAAGCTCAGATTCTTGCAAATATTGCCCTATATATTACATATGACCAATAATAAAAATTGGCATAGGCAAAATCCCCTATGTGTATGAGCCGCTGTTAACTATATTATATAGTAGGAAATCTGTTAAAAGATTACCGGTAAGAGGACAAACTGTTATAACGGGGTCTGACTGTACTACTGAAAATTTAAGAAATGTAAACCTGTAGGATATAACAAAATTACATTTATTCATAAAACAAATAACATAATAACAGATTCCACTATTTAATTATTACCATTTGCCAAGCTTCACTTGATAATATGAATTGTTTAATTCGCAAACTTTCAAATACAAACATATAAATCTGCATCGTCCCTGCTGTGTTAAACACAATCAGTGTCCTACACAAACACTGTTCAACACAATCACTGTCCTACACAAACACTTCCAGTTGACCACAGTAGGAAGGAAGTCCAGACTATTTCCTTACAGATTGCTGGGCGATTATTACATTATGATTACAAGTATGTCTTTGTCGACCATGTTTCCTCGAGATGACCAGCTGTTGACGGCGACAAAGTCGAGTAATGACGGCAAGACAGATCAATACACTTCTTGGCACAGGTTGCACCTCCATTACCTCGCACAAAGACTTTAACAAGCCGTCAATAGGCTCATTCACGCTTGTACATGTTGGTAGGAATACTGCTGCATTACGGCTGATAATGAGATAGTAACGTACACGTGTTGGTGGGAGACTGGGACACGTGGCCAGAGGCAGTACACGTGCAGATCTGTGTATGTACATGTTAACCTCTATGCTGAACTCTATGCCAAGTTCTTCCACTTATTAGACCCTTGTTACCATGTCGAAAAAAATGCCCATGTTGCAAGGCAATAGAGCATGAAAGTAATGGTGGGAACCTCATTGTGAAACTGACTTCCGGGGGCAGGATGCTCCGAATAATGACAACTATTACGAGAATAAGCGGCAAGCTCATATAACTGCGCATTCATTAAGAACCAGTTGAGAAAAACCATTGTTCCCATTGTTACGTCATGACTATTGTTCCTACAGTCTACTGCAGGTGTAGTAGTGTATGTGCGAAGCACAGAGCAATACATTTGCACTAGTTTAAGTGCTGCCCCCACCACTTACCCTCCCTATTGTCACAAGGCATCACCATACACCCTCAAATCAGACCATTATTACCGAGTATCACTATAGACCCATAAACCAGACCATTGTCAAGACCAGGCCATCATCCACACAACCAGTTTTTCCTTTGACATGGGGAAAGGGGCAGATAGCAATTTTACAATAACTGCAAGTGCAAGCGCTAATGCTCAATGTTAAATGCTTTGGGGGTTCTTGGTAGTGGGTGTAGTGATTCCAATAAATATGTGGCTTTTCTACCACTGGCAGCAACGCCAATCATGCCATCAATCATTACTAGGCCTTCACGAACAGTCCTACTAGATTATACTCAACATAACCATGAACCACAATGCCTTTAATGCAAATACCTTCACAGCCATAGCCACATACCAACACTTCTGGGTCACAAGTGTCACATCGACATAAAAGCTTGCAAAACAATTGAAACTTATTCATTGAATTTTGTCATGGAAATCAGAAATTGATACTCTACTTGCAACATGAAATGTATAATATATATATATTTTATAAACATATTTACTTGATAATATAAATTTGTTTCTTTTGCCAGTTTTGGCAACTGAAACATCTTGCAAAAAAATAAGTAATACTAAATAGCAAAGAAATTAATATTTAAAATTTGAAATATCTAAAAATCTAGTTAAAATATTATTTAATGCAAAAACAGTATTGTGACTTCACAGTATTGTAATCCTCCATCTACAGGCCTCAAGATAGAATCAATATTTAATACTAAATGTCAACAAGGTCATCGTACTCCTGACCCAACATTGTAAGAGATAATCAGGAGATATAGAGAGATACAAGGTGCACCCATGTAGGTGATCTTGACTTGTCAAAGTTGTCATGTAATACTAGTAACAGATTGGATAATTGGATATCATTTTATTGTATTGCATATAAAAGGATTAAGCACTGGTAGTGCTCTTTGTGACACCTCTGGTTGCATTCAGCATGGAAAGGGTTAAATGTGTATACACAATTCAGGGTAAATCACTAAAACTAGTAATAAATTTGGGTATTAAAATGTAAGAATTAATAGGAGAATAATAGAACTTATAATCTGTGGCTCATTTCCATATAATAAAATTATGTTTCATGTGGGTGAAAAATCACAATTGATTTAGGAGTTTTCCACTTCACCTCATCAATTATTCACTCATTTGTGATGAGAAATCTATGAAGAAAACCTGGCCGACTTTACATCTATAGTCACTATTAGTGGTATACCATATACCTGAAACCTTCCATACACATTATCAATTATTAATTATGTGAAATGTATATTTTATATATTATAAAGACAGACAATCACGGTTTGTTTACTGTTACACAGGGCTCAATTTAGCAACTAATTTGGGAGCCATGGCGACCTCATTTTGCGACCAATATTTCACTTATTTTAAATGTTTATGTCTGTGTAGAGGAGGCAAATGGTTACTTGAACATATTTTTACCTGAATGTATGTACATTTGCTCTGTCCACACAAGTTGGTGGGACAACAAGCGACATTTTCCGCAAGTCTTACTGGTTATCAATATTTTAATATTTTATTGTATTTTTAGTCACACGACAACAAATGCAAACATTTTCAATGAGCCCCTAACTTCTTCAGTAACATGGATTACCAATATAGTCTGTTTCATTGAAGGTTACAATCTCTGATGTGAGTAAATCGTTCTACAGCTTAAATTGAGCAGTGAAGAGATTTCTTGAGGTACAAATCCATAATAGGAAGTCAAAGTAACGTGGAATCTCGTGCCGAGAAATTTTAGTTTGGGCGCACTTTACGGGAAACTGTAAAGGGATAATGATGTTTTTGATTTTTGTTTACAATAT
>JAUTBZ010151859.1:0-11652 GCA_032361785.1 Lepetodrilus galriftensis
CGAAGATGAGGAATGATTATAGCTAGATACATTACTAAACAATCATTAGGTCAAAACGTAATGTTAACTCCGCCGATATCTAGCCAGATGTGCTTAGATATACTCTAGTTTGGTTATAATTAAAGTTATGTGATAAAGTATGCATGTATTTGTCATTATATAAAATACATGAGCCCAGTAAGGGTTTTCATTCCGCGCACCACGGCACGGAAGGAAGCGCCGTGGCTATATATTATTGTGGTAGCACCCAAGAGTATATATACATCAGTGTATCCCTACACATTATTTATGTATTTTTCGGATTTTATTTTCCGGATTTTCACCGGATATAGACTTGAAAATATCTGTTTCTTGACCCGTCTGGGTAATTCTGAGATATTGCAGCAGTTTTCTCATACGTAAAAGCTTTTACTTGAATTACCCTTGTTTTTCTCCCATGATTTATGACCGTTCAATCGAGAAATCCCATAAGCTGAAAGCTGCTAGCTTTTTATAACATGGCGCTCTTCTGGTACCCCTGTAATTGGCATTATAGTCTCCCGTACATTGTATTCTGTCTGCCGAAATAAAATAGCAGATGCTCTCTCTCTAGTTCTTATTACACAATGTATGTAGAGTAGCAACGCGTTCGATCCATTTATTACAAAGAATGGGCACTTTCATAAATGGATTCTTTTCGGCATGCAAACAGATACGATCCGAGTTCACATGGAAAATAGAACACAAATGTATTTTCTCAATTTATGACGCAAGTAAGATCGCATTTCATTATGAACATATCCGAGACCCTTGGCCATTTGTAGTTATATTCGTCTTAAAGTGTATCATCTTTCACGGCTATAGTATGAACGGTTATAATGATGTTCCGGTGTCGTACTGAAGATGCACGCTTAGGAATACTCGATCTAGTTGATCCAGCGCAACCTAAGCTTAAATCACTGTTCTTTCAACAGTATGTGCAGATCGTGACTAAACTCCGGATGAGGAAAGGAAAGTTTTAATAAAAATTACTTGTAAATATTGACGTCTGGGTTATTTAGAGACAGGCGGTGTTGGTGTCGTGTGGGTTTCACATTGTGCTATTTTGGCCGGAGATGGGCTGAGCTGTATTGCGCTGAGGGAGGTTAAAATTCAGACGTTGAATATTGTGATTTGGGGCAACATAAACTAGCAGTGATGCAATCCCGAAGTCTGTGAATGCGTAGGAGTACCACGAATAGTAAACTCTCGAATTAATAAGGTTATCGTCATTGGTTCGTCAGTCTCAGTTAGCAATAATTTGCAGAGGTTCACCTGCTGTGACATAAAGAAGGCGCAATTAATAATAGCGAAATATTATCGAGAATAGGTTATGTAAGACCCAAGCAATAAACACAAAAGTATGTCTTCACACAGACTATTTATTTCTTTAGCAAGACAGGTATAAAATTAAAAAAATAAATGCCACTTAATTGATCAATTACAGGAATTGCTCATGAAATTATGTCTAGATCAAGTGCCAACTGAAGTTATTTAAGACTCATAATGGGATCTCTCGAATAAAGAGGTGTTATGTTCCTTCATCCGGGTTCTGTCAACTCGAACAAGATCGCTGTAATGAGCAGGTGTTGCGAAGTGTTGCAGTCACCAACCGGAAATTGCTTCGCGGATACCTCGCCCAGACCGCTCCGTTATCCTGGACAGTTTTTCACGTCGCCTCCTTCCTTCTCCTATAGGTTCAAACAGTTTCACAGACAGAGCAACTCTCCGAGATGCAATGAATTACGTAGTTCTTAGCAGGGGGAAATAGACCAGCTGATGGCCATTTTTAAATCCAACGTACAATTTATGGATGTCAGTTACGGACAAATTGGATTTCTTTATTCTTGAAAAGTCAATTGAACACCGAAGCCCATTGAGCATGCATAATACTCCTTTTAAAACAGAGTTGCGTATTCAATGTATTTATCATTATTATGCATGGTGCCGTTACGTTGAACGTAATTGTAAATTGATCACTGCACTTTTCAGTCAAGTATTGTGCATTTATGTATGTTTAATGATTACGATTCATCGAAGTGTTTAATATCATTTTTATGATTACGTAGTATGCAACTACCCACACGGCGCCTCTAGAATGCATGCATAGTAAAGCAATTATAGTATTTTTACTTATAAAACGAACTTAATGACTAAAAGTACATATCATGACATAATCATGAAATTATATTTTTAAATTAATACCGATTACCATTGAATATCGTCAATGCCAAATGGCATGGATACATAACCAACCTTGTTGAAGATTACAGTTCTGTACTGTATTTATGTATGCAACTTTACGCTGTCCGAAATTACGTTGGACATTTTACGCAGAATATTAGTCTCAAGGCCTATGGACTTAATGCTTTTGGTATAGATTTGACCGTGACATTGGGGAACAAATGCTCTGGTTGGACGCTAGCGTTCACATACTTATTAGATACCAGCGCGTCCAGAGTATGTAAATTGTCCCAAAGTAGGTCTTATTAGACGCGCACTTGTCGGCGCGCAGACATATATAACTTGGCACCACGATTGGCGTTCGTTCCATAAGTCCTTCAATGACAGTAGGTCAATTATACCGGGACACTACTGCATCCGTCTCGCTTCTATTATCCGAACCAGGAATTCAACACATTGGCATTTTTCTCTTAATTAGGATGAAATATTCATGCATCCTATCGATTATTTACCCGAATCTGAAGTTTAAATAAATGTTCTATTGATTTACCCTGAACTGATTAATAATTTCTGAATGCTACGACAAGTACAAATCGCCGGGAAATACGCGAAGAAGCAACCGAATCAATTCTCTAAACCACAGATCAACGTATTACTTTTGTTTAACACTAAGCTTGTCCTCCCTCGCTCTGTTTGCCCTTCTCGACGGCTGTCAGGTTCGACACTGTGTTCCGCTTTAACGTGACAGCCGAATGCCCTCTATATCGCCGGCTCCCCGATCAGGCAATATATTGACGTTTTAATACTCTCTGACACCGCCTCAACATGTATTCTCTAAATACGTTTCTTATTATCCGGCCACGGTAGATCAATGAATTCCATGTGATTTGCAGTAGAGATTTGGCCGTCAACGACCCATACACGTCGTAGCGTACGGCCTCCGGGTATTAACCGCCACCCCCTGAACCTCCTCTCGCCCCTACCCCCACGCCCCCCAAGCAAGGTCTTCGGGGGAATGTATGCACTCTCCCAGGGGTAAATGGCGATGGAAGAGGGGGAGACAACTCGTACTTTATGAGCAGGGGTCGGCGGTCAAACGCATCCTTCACGGAGATGGTTCCGGAATATACGGCCGCGGACAAGTGTGGGTCAGACGTAGGGTTGAAGAGTCAGCCGGACTTTAGGTTTGGGGAGCGGCTTTTATAGAGTAGGGATATTGGTAAAAGACTACCAAGAGAATAACAGGGATATTGGCAAAGGTCTGCCAAAGGTCTGCCAAAGGTACACGTGGGAATTAGTTGATGTCGAAGAGTACTTATTATCTACATTAGTGAAATCGTTTTGGATTACCTTTAGAGTTAACAAAAGGCAAACAAGTAATGATTCAATATCCTGTCAAAGACACTATGGTAACATTAACTCCATAACTGCAGTGAAACACTTTGGCTAAGGCCGATTACAGATATCTTAGATTTATTCAGTTTCATATTGGAGAGGGACATCAGCTAGGCGCTGATACGAGGTGGTAATGTATGTGTGCGTGCGTGCGTGCGTGCGTGTGTGTGCGTGCGTGTGTGTAGGTGTGTGTGTGTGTGTGTGTGTGCGTGTGTGTTATAAATATTCGGGTTACCAGTATCCTACCAGCGCGACCTAAGATCAACAATATCTTTTCCGAAAACATATCGTATTGATGATCATAGGTGTCCGTATTCTCGCCAAAATATTACTATTGAAAACTGTATTTTGATTTCAATGCAAATGGTAGATTTACAATATTTACTTATTCTTAATACACCCCCCCTCTCTCTCCCTTTATCTGTCTCTCTTTCTTTATCTGTCTATCTATCTCGTTCTCTCTCCCCTCTCTTTCCCTCTTTCCCTCTCTCCCTCTCTCTCCCTCTCCCCCTCTATCTCCCTCCCTCTCTCTGACGGATCATTGTATGGTGTTTGATTTACTGGGTGTGTTGGGATTTTATTTTTGGTTTTTAGACAATCGATTATTTTTTTCATGTTTCCCAGATTAGAATGAAATAGTGTAACATCCATTTCGTATTTTGAACTTACCCTTCAACTAGTCAATCGCTAATGCTAAGTTATAGCTTCTCGGTTTTGGAAATCGAATTTCCGTCAATTTTAGTATGAATTCTCTGACTTAATTCCTCTCTAACTTCCTCTGTGTGCCGAGACTTACGTAATACCACGGGGCGAATATTGTCAATATACATCAATTTTTGTCAATTACTCCCTAACCCTAACTCCAACACCTATCCCGATAATTCTTCGATTATTTCATATAAATACGTTGCAAGAATCAATAACGATAAAATGTGTTCATTGAATATGCGGAGTTTAACAAGTGAACGCTCGGAATCCCAGTTTTACAGACAAAACACGCAACAGATGGGACAGCTGGTTCCCGCTCTGTGACGACTCGCCCTCGGACCAATTCGCACACGCTGACATCTCGTCCCGGCGACAAGACAGGGCTTTATAGTATTTTCGTTATTGATATCAGCCTCACGATTCCTTCGAGGTATAACTGTCGTTATCTGCCTGGACACCGCGCACTGGGATTTGTCTAGTTAGCACGACCGCTGATATTGCGTCTTATGGGAGGTCTAATGAGATATAGCGCTGTCCAAGCATATTACCAGTCACTTCTCTCTTGCGTTGTGTAGCGGCGCGAGTGGCGCTCGGTCAGATTGGTTCGCATGCAGAGACTGATCGTTTTGCGCACGTCTGGGGAAGCACACGTTGAAACGCTGTGATGTGACGGTAGGTCACCGGTGAACATAGCTAGGTGGCCGGTGACTGTAGGTCGCGGTTAACTTAGTAGGTCATTGTGACGTGATTGACAGAGAGATAGATAGATAGATAGAGAGAGAGAGAGAGAGAGAGAGAGAGAGAGAGAGAGAGAGAGAGAGAGAGAGAGAGAGAGAGAGAGAGAGAGAGATGACGTTAGGTCGTCGATAGATAGCTTGTTCCCCTGCGCGATTACGTAGTTGCTGATGAACGCCGGTAATCGTGTATACTTTTGTCCAGCGACTCTGTAGGTACGTCATTAGAGGTCGCCATTGACTTTGTAGGTCGCTGGTGACTTTGCATGTTGTCAGTTACAGTGGTGAAGTGTAGGTCGACGATGACTTTGTAGGTCGCTGGTGACTTTGTAGGTCTTCAACGTAATCTGTATAATCGCGTTGGTATCCACAATGTGCATCAATCATTCATCAGACGCATGTATCCTAAATTAATAAAGTTGTTGGCTTACAAACAGCCAGATATCCGAAGCGCCTACGTATTAAATATTACTTGTGATCAAATCTCGTAAAACGGGGATAACCATATTCAAAGTTCATGTGGAATCGAAGCTGTACATGCCATCTCACATGGTATGTATTACATCAATAATAAAAACAATATAACACATCTCAAAAACCAAATCATCTTGACAAAAATGAATAATGTATTCGTATTGCCTCTATACAAGAACACATACTGTAAAACGGTTTTATTTAGCGGCTCGCAATTTTCACGATTTTGCCAAATTTAAGAGAAAATACATATTCCCGATTTGTTAAATTCACGTTGTCCAAGTTTGTCAAAATACTTTTTTTTTATCACTTATAATTAATTCACCCAACGTGTATCCTACTCGCAGGCTAATCTGTTAAAATCGCATGTGCTATAGTCACTGTTTTGAGACTCGAGTGACAGTGTTACTAGCACAAACAGTGTTGTCGGCAAATCACTGCACTCACTCGACAGTCAAGTTTAAAACAAATATACAGGCCTCACTTCCGGGTTTTACTCGAAACGGAAATGACATCATACCATTAGTATCTTAATGAAGACATTATCATTTTATATAAAGCACCCATGATTCTGATGATGATGATTATTATTAATGTTAGTAGTAGTACTTAGTAACATAATAGTAGTAGAAGAAGAAGATGTAGCAGTAGTAGTAGTGATACATAGGCTACTAGTAGTGCAGTGGTAGAACGTTAGACATCGGAGTCAAAGGTTCCAGGTTCAAATCTAGCCCCGGGTGCCTTTCTGACGCGATATTGATCGGATGTGCTGTCTGTAGAGTGGTAATGCAGTTATCACCCTTGGTCGGTCAGTACCAGCCGGTGCTCGCAGGTTTACTGCAACATGTTGCCAGCCGGTGCCCAAGGTGGATACTCGGGTATCCTCCTGCCCTTAACTTGAGGAAAGCATTGTAATAATTAAGTATGTTCTATATGGAGTAAGCTATCATGCTTATTTTAGATGTCACTTGCTTAATCCTTCAAGGTGAAAGAAACATCCGTTTAGGACTCACGTCAGGAAATCGTAATTAAACTTGATCCCCGCGTGTGTCACAAAAATTAGTCAAACTATTTCAAAGTCCAATGTGGTTACGAGAATAAATACGAAATGCACCGATTCCTATTTTCGTCATGTCTTGTGCTGAATTTGTCCGTAAATTCCCGACAATTTGAGAGCAGTATTGTGTTACGGGAGTAATCTGTTGGAATGTTTTCTAGCACTCCAAGACTATGATTTACCCACTGCTCTCAATTAGGCACCTTTACTTAACAGATCGATGAGTGAAGAACGTGATCAGAAGCAAGCGAACTGTATACGACTGTAGGTTGCATGAGAACTTCCGGTCTGCCCTAGGGGTTTCCACATACAGTACTTGTGATAATACTAATTTGCGCGGCAATGCTGTTAAAAACATGCATTACATCGGCAGTGGATTTGAATTCAGGTGAAAGTATATGGTATCTGCCTAAAATAATAATTATTAAAAATTGTGGGTTTTTTAAAAATATATCATCGTGCATGTAACCCACGGGGTACAGGTCTGTAAACAGTGCACCGTGGGGTACTAATTACATCACTATCTGTCGACAACATTCAATTTCTTTATTGCGACAGTGGTCGGCATCCGTCTTCTGATCATGACCAATCGTTGCGCAGTACTGTTGAAAAACCTGGATTTTTTTTTGTACAGCCCAAGGTTGAACTTAACCAATCAAAATCGGCATATGCAGACACACCATTGACGTACTCTATCACATAGTATTACAGAATACGGGAAGCTACAATGTGTACGCATGTATACAGATACGACTATATAATTACATATATACTAAGAATCATACAGATACGATTATAGAATTATATTAACAATCTTATAGGAAAATAACTGATTTTTAAATATTTTAAATATTCAGCTAGAAATGCGAGTTGATTCAGAACAATATTTGTCATTGTTCAGAACGGGTTCACGTCCCTAAGCAAGGCGAAATGAGGCTGGTTATTGCATAACGAGTGAATGCTAAGGGCAGAACGTGCCACTCTTGCCTGTGGCTCGGAGCTACGGACAAATCCAATTATTAAAGGAATTTTTTAAGGCTTGATTTTACTGGGTTTAAGGAGGATATGTATAGGAATGCTACGAGGTCCCAATGCCCCCGAAGCACGTATTGAAAGTTGGATGCAGCGTCAAGTGTGTGCGTATGTGCATGCGTGTGTGTACACGTACTAGTAAGCTTCGGTCCTGTTAGAGGCAGCGGTTAGCATGTTTTTATTTTATAGTAATCTATGGGATTTGACAGCAAGCAGTCAACGATGTATTATTCTTGAGAAACTGTTAGCTCCTATGATTATTAGTTGGCTGAATTTGCATTGAAATCAGTTTCCAAGATTATGCCATTCGAATCACGGTGTGTATGTGGTGTGTGTACTTCCCTGGTCGTACACTCACGCTTGACAGTCGGCTGGCGGTACTAGCTCACTGGAATATTATCCCGCAGTTCGCACACTCAGACTTGTCCGAAATGCGGTTTACAAATAAATAGCCATATTGAGATGTCGTAAACAGGAACAGTTCTAGGCAAAGCTCGTTAAATTGTAACTCGATTACAATAACGGTCTGTATTAAATAGAACTATCAGATGTCTTAACACCACAGCCAGACATTTCAGCAGAGAGCTGATCTGAAGAAAGGGCGTGAATCCATGCGTCTTTTCAGGAGACGTATGGCACCATATCGACACAGCCCTCTCCTTTAGATCCAGTCCGAAATTGCGAAATAATTCAATTTCCTGTTTTTCTTTGAACAAGTCCCCAATCCATTACCTGTGTTTTGTGGCATTGTTGGGAAACTGTCCATATGTAGATACACACGTGCTCGGTCCTTTTGTTTCACGACCCCTGGCGGTCAGACACAGCGCGTGCTGCCGCTGTGAGGAGTTTGCTGCCAGACCGGACGATAAGGTCAAGGGTTATCTCCCCTACAAAAGTAGACAGCTTCCCTGCCCGGGCAATTCGAAGCAGTTACCTCCCGTCGCTCAAACTGCCACTTCAAAGCCGTCTGAGAATTGTGAGCAATGACAGCTAGCTTGAGTCTTCGGCATGGCAACCAGTTGCATAAGCTACGCAATCCTATTATAAAAGTACGCGGAACAAGAAAACCCATGTATTTTCACAATAATTGAAAAAAAGACGATCCTCTGTGAATATATAATGTAAGAACGTTATAAGCAGAACGATTGATATAAACTACCCAATTTGCTTGCGTATACAGAGGCCGCTGGTCAATATTTAGACTTTTCATTGGAGACCAGTGCCCAAAATGTGAGCAATGGTCTGCAGTCTATAGGTAAGCTGATTGGGAAGCAAGTTGATATAGTTGATGCAATTGCGAACTGCTAAAAGCAGTCATAGTAGACGTTATATTTAGGTCAAATAACGTAGTTCTACAGACAGTCACAAAACCCATTCCTTTTCGAAAATAAATTGCCGACGTAATATGGAAAAAAGTACATTTCAATAAGTAGCATACGACCTTAAAATATCGTATTCAGTATTATCGTTGTGTTGTGTCGCACATGGTCCAGTGCTGTCATACTATAATTATACAATATGATATATGAACATAAAATGTTTCGTCTTGCTGTAAGCAAAACATTTTATGCATCTGGGATTTACTTTCATTTTGTTTTACTCACTTCGTTTCGTTTCGGTTAGGTTCGGTTCGTATTTTTCTTTTTTTTTCTTTTTTTTTCTTGCTATGTTATTTTTCTCTTGGCATCATTACTCCTTGCTTCTAGAGGGAATGGTCATTATTGGGACCGTTATTGCATAAAATTCCCTCCGGAGTCGGGGCATAAACAACCCAGCTGATTCGTTGAATCCAATTGGTGTGATTACCTCGGCTGCCGTAGTTACTCGCTGCAACTATATGACACAAACATATTGGAGTTACTGGGTCCGACCCCTAGTGGGATTTTCCGGCATTAAACAAGAGCATCCTTTGGCTTCAACTAATTGGATTGCCTTTCTTTAACATTATTTTTCGGTTTCAAGGGAAATATACGTAGAAGAAAGAAATTGCGAAAGATGCGTACGTACGGAATTTAAAGTAAACCTATACACTAGTCGTGATTTCTGGTAGTTCTATTGACAGGCGAAATGAGCTTTGGTAAATGCATTTCAATGTTTCGGATATATACGGTGTGGGCCTCAACGGAGTCTAGAGTCTAGACAAGTGTATTATGATATATGTATATGGTCATTATCATGTTCATTCTAGATGTCCTATGTATATGGTCTGTTATCATCATGTTGCAGCAGCGAGTGTGATGAGATAATAACTCGGCGTTAGACTAAAAACTATATGTGTATACCACTGTCATAGATGCTTATATTGTGTGCCTCTTTCAATGGACAAAGCAGTGCGCAGCTGTTCGTTGAATATACTAACCATAGCGCATCGTACTCATAGTCCAACCATTGTGTACCTCTTCACCGCAGACCAGCAACTAGTTACTTTCACCCACAGACCAAACATGCTGACATTGTACCTCTTCATCATTAGCCTACTTCGGGCGGATTCTCGAAGATCTAGAGCAATGCGCGAAAGCAATGCTAGAGTGACGTCACGAACTAGTTACTTTCACACACGAACAGCTGCGCACTGCTTTGTCCATCTATAGGACGGCCCACGAAGCCTTGTTTAGCAACAACTAGACATGTGCAATGACACTTCCGGGCTAAACTAGCGTAACCGCGCGAAGTAGGCCAACATATACAAAGCAATATGTACCTCTTCATCATAAGCCAAACATGATGCACCTCAAATGCATAACATACCAACCATTGAGCACCTCTTTAGAAGGGGTCCTCATGCCTGTGTATTTTGTCCGTAGACCAACCATTGCATACCTCTTGTGATTTAAACGTATGTATTGTACAAAAAGTGCAAGTGATTGGTACATAAGCCAGTACGGCTTTTGCCGGTACCGCTCCCATTACAAACAAACCTCTTTGCGATGGCTATGTCAATATTTGTGCATAACATTTTGTCCAAAGACCAACCACGGTGTAATTCTTACGTGTACATCTCTACACCATAATATAATAACCATTGTGTACCTATTCCCCATAGAGCAACCACCATTATGTACAACTCTTATTTGCATCTCTTCATAGTGTAACTATTCATCTAGTAACCATTGTGTACCTTTCCATCGTAGACCAACCATAATGTACCTACATTTACCATAGACGTGGGCTAACAAAGCACACCAATAGTCATCATCATACAACAGTAGACAGTCAGCGCGTCCATCTCTACTGTATAGACTGCAGACGAGACAAGCCATATTGCTAATGGCGAGGTCTGGAGAGAAAAGTCTCGTCCACAACCGGAGCGCTTCAAGACAAGATTCGCTCTGTTTATATAATCACAGTTACTGAGAAATTGTGGTCACTCGCAGAACAAAGTGCCGGGCTATTGTCACCTATTTATGGGGCTATTTCGGTGCCGCGGCGCGAAAGTGACCACTTTGTCTTCATGTAGGAGATCACGTAGACGGATAGCCAACTGGTTTGCGGAGTAAAAAGTCCGATAATAGGAGCATAGCTCTAGACGTTTGAGAACATACATTATGTTCTCGCTGAAAAGTGATGCTCCTATAGATATGTCTTCATTTAGAAGCTTAACAGACGAATAAGAGACCGTATAGATAGCACCATATATGTGAGATTAGAGTTTAACGTCTGATACGAAACGCCAAACGGCGGTGAGACAATCTTACAGTCTATATAGGTGATAAGGGATAGGCAACGGCTTGGCCTTTAATAACATGTATGTTGAGCGTAATAAATTCATGGATGTATACAACTCATGTCTGTCTCTTTCTCAGTTTGTCTTTCTAAATTACTCTTTATTATCTCTTTCTCACTCTCCCTCCTCTCTCTCTCTCATTTTATCTAGAGCTCTCTTTCTCTCTAGCCCTCCCCTCTCTCGTTGAACTTCCCTCTCGATCTCGATCAGTCTTCTCTTTCTCTCCCTCCTCTATTCTCTCTCTCTCTATCTCTCTCTCTCTCTCTCACACACACACACACACACACACACACACACACACACACACACACACACACACACACACA
>JAUTBZ010151870.1:0-11652 GCA_032361785.1 Lepetodrilus galriftensis
ATGACGTCAGCAATGTGAGCATATGGAGATTGTCACCTGTATACAAGATGCATGTGAATAAATAATCATCATGACCAGAACGAATCCAACATCTTCATGTGTTGTCGTCTCCCCCAAAGGAACAACCAAAGAAAAACACTATTACACAAGTACATCAGATGATTCACATGGTAATGCTAATGTAATGAAGATATGATAATATGTGAATAAAGGGTCTTACGATATATGGGGAATTTACCTAGTTTTCTTCTCCTCTCTTCTCCGAGGAATGTGGGACTACGTTCCTAAAACAAGTATATATAGCGGGGTAAGATACGTCGAAAAACGATTACGCGGTCTAGGCAAGATTAGTTTTCCCCTTTTTGCATTGCGTGACAAAGTTTTCGCGGTGGTTAGTTTAATATGGGGAGAAAACCTGCAATGACTTTATGGATAGGTCACGGTGATACTGACATGTCACGGCAGATACAGATAAATCAGAGCTAATAAGGGTATTAATGAGTGCCCGGTAGGATAAGATTGAAATGTCACTGCTAGCCTTCTATCGAATGAAACAGCAGCTTGGGTTGTATGTTCCCAGGGGAGTTGGGAAGGGAAATGAGGGCACAATGATCCATTGACCGGGGAAATAATGTAGCATTATGCGTTTGCGTTAGAGCGTAGATTTGACACAATATAAATCATCAAATTAGTAATAGACATGAATGCATAGTACTACATGTGAAACTGCGTTAAAGATGCCGAGTCGTCTCATTGACTTGCTATTATTCTTTAGTTTGAATATGTATGTGCATTTCCTTTAGAAATAATACGAATCAAGAAAAGCGACATGTGTATGATACATCTACAAGGATTCTCGAATTGCGAAATTATTCGAATGCGCACTTCGTAAGCGTCTAGCGCCAAGAGACATGAATGAATTACTCTGAAAAGTACAAACCATGCATTTCAAGGTTGCCAACGGTCGCCAATAGTCAGCGCTAAGCCGATGGAAATGGGACCAATTTGAAAAATTAATTCGGATAAGCCATCAGAAAGGTCTGCACAATCCAGGTCATCATGAACGGACAATGCTATGGAACATGACGAAGGAATATATATAAATTGAAATCGGGGCCTTCTTATTAATTCAATTTATAAGAAGTGTTGATGTACATCTTCCGGAGCTTATTACATCGATATTTCTCAATATCATTAAATGTTCATGCTGTAATAACAAATATATGTATAGCATACCTTACGCATTTATATACTCATAATGCATACTAGCTTAGTATACCAAATAATAATTACATATATTAATTCCCTACAGCATTGTTGGCATCTCTGAAGTTGAGTTAATAATTATTAGTCGCATGTATGACAACATGCTTATGCTAGGAGGATGGCCTACTGAAACTACTGGTATATATAGTGGGGTATATGCATATACAGGTTGAGATGTGCATGTACAGGTACGTTGAATGAGTGACAGATAATATACCAGTCCGAGACATGTTATATCAATTTTATATATAAAACATTGCAATCGCACATTTACTATAGAAACATTGATATAGTAAATGTCCCGTATGGGAAATTAGCATCGGTCTGCAGAAGGTAGCTAGAGGTTTGAATTGAAATCGGTACTAGGTTTTGTAGTACACAGTCCTACTGGTCAGGTACCTACTAATTACGCTACAAGGCCCGTGCCTGCAGATGAGTTGTGTCTTTAATAACTCGGGACTGGCATTCCCACAGGCTTCTTTAAGTATCAGGAGAGTCTGTACCATTTCACTTCTGGCTACGTTCCTACTCTCCTCTGTACTACTAATTCAGCCTCTTGGTTCTTTTTCTATGTGTTAAACTAACCATCACAATCACAAAACCTAATTACAGCAGGCGTCCACAAACGCCAACATGTCTTATTTGTAAGCGAGACAACCGGATGTCTTACTACGTCCGACGAACATCGACCAGATGTCATGACTTCCGTGAGAGAGGTTCCAGCAGGATGACTAGTAAGGAGTGGCCATGGGTCATTCGGAATTGGCCTCTTGGGGGAAAATCACTTCTCCTAAGTCTTACTATACCGGACGCATGAGTCCCTAGTCTTACATCTGGGCCGTAGATCGATTTAGATTGCATGTCCTGCAAGTAGGAAGCACTCTTGTTGCTGATTTTAGGAACTTTCTTGGAAGTATGGTAATTGCTTCACAGGAAAGAACAGCTTAAAATTGTCAATTCAAAATTCTTGGGTTGTCATCTGGCACGATTAAGATTGCATCAAATGTATGATTTTGAGAATGTTCCCTTTACGTGCCTGTGTTAGATTCATCTTTTTCAAGGTGAATCACGCAGATTCATCCCAGTCAATTCGAGAGGAGGACACCAGTGTCCATCACTGCTTTTCTTGGTAATGCTTTTATATACTGAAGTGACGTACGTTCCTACAGGCCATTAATACACACGTGAGCTGATTCTAGGCCTTGACAATAACTCTATGTTTCATCTGGCATCGAGGTGCTGATTAACGTCATTCTGGATACTATGTTGTTGAAACCGATATCCTTTACAAATGCTTGCGTTTGATACTTGTCTGATAATCGATACGTCAGAGGTCATGTAATCTGAACATGTGAACAGATTCAAAACAGTCCACTACAGATCAACTAGGATTTTGTATGACAGGCCATGTTTGCTTACATCCGGGAAAAGGGTGAATGTGAAATTGTGTGTTCCTACTCATGCAATCTTATGAAATATTAACTGCATTCAGAAATAGCTAGATCTAGAGCAACAACTGCACTAACGTGCGATCGTCCACGTACGATTTCTTGATATCGAGACGCATATTTATAACATACTTATTAGAACATGGACTATTAACAATGCACAGCAATACAATTAACACTAAAGCAAGACTGGACAGAATTAACTAAATATAATAGTAATTGAACATCTACTTCAAATGTAGGATACCACGAAGACATCCCCGTGTGTATAATAGTCTTATAAATGTATGTATGAAATTGAACATACATACCACGACGTATGCACTTAAACGATTATTTCTGAACATAAGATAGCATTATATACTAGTGTATTTAACAGACATTTAGGCCTTCAATTATCACTGAAAATAACGATGTTGAAATTCAAATAGATATGCCTATGGAGACTGGGTTGTACTATACATAAGTGCATGTTTTTCTTATTGAAACACCAACACTACGTTCATCAGCTAGGTTCCTTGCCATTTCTAAACATTTCTGTAGAGTACTTTAGCAGGCGTACTAATATGTTTCATCTATGATTCCATAAACGTTGACATAGGATAATAAATCCCTAATGCTGCCAAAGACGAGTACATTGTACTTCTTAAGATAATTGTGTGGCAACAAAATAACAATACATTAAGAACACATGACAGAATTATTGTTTAACGATACTTGCAACAATTAGTCAGCTATCCGTTGTGAAGATAAATTGAAGTAATAATGAGAATGAATGCCGACACGTCCATGCATGAAAGAGGTAGGCATTTTTCTTGTACGATGAAAACAAACGCATGCTACGCCTTTAAGAACATGAGTCTTCCAAGAGGTAGTGATTGCTTCATAAAGCACAATGGCCACTTGGCAAAAGCGATCTTACTCGTGCAGCAATAAGAACCCATCATACAACCTCCAGGCATAAATCAACCGCTCAATATAACGCCCGGGTCATTATAAGGCTGTGAATGCAAAGGATTACCTGGAAGTTTACGAGCTACAATATGACATAAAGCTCTAGACCTGATTACGTTGGGAAACCGAGCTTCGGCCTTCTCCGTTACCATCAATTCATACCGTAGATAATTTTCACAGCGGGGAGCTTATTTGGTGCCAGAGGATGTGCCCGCTGTTATTTATCTCCCGTGTTATTGTCTTTCTGCCAGTACGTGTCTTAATAAAGGTGATAAAAGACAGAAATTTCCTTGATGCGAACGTCAAAGGAAATATCAATTGGAACGGCATTGACTGATGGCGGTGGACCCTGATTGTTCTTGTTATATCCGGGTTCAGAGGTTGCTGATAGGCAAGCCCAATTGAGTGGAATTGAAGGATGTTTGTAGTGTTGTAGAAACGCTAGAACGACCCCATCAGTAAGGCCAGCTATGTACAGGCTATATAAACAGTAGACGAATAAATTGGTTTCCAATAAATTGCTTTGTTGTGTACACAACTCAACTGACGATATTTAATCGAATTTGCTTAAGCTATAGTAAGGTGGTTCATTTAATTACCACACTAATCTACATCATAATATGTCAATACAGTTTACTTAGTAGTTAGGATATATATATCTGCAATATTTAAATATTCAGCCACGTACATCCACTATGGTCTTGCTTCAGTTTATGGCAGGGGCGGATCCAGACTTTCAGGTTAGGGCGGGCGCAAAGTGCATTTTAGAGGGGGCTCATCATTTCATCATAATACAAAATATATTGTCCAATTCTAGGGGGGGAGGCGCACGCCGGGTGAGCCCCCCCCCTTAAATCCGCCCCTGTATGGTGCCACAACGAGTGTGCAGCATTACATTTCTGCCAGATGTAATTAATCGTTTAACCATTGTCTTCATAATATATGTATATTGTCAGTATGCCCTTGCATTGCACCCGAAGAGTTACTATATCATGTTAGGTTCAGAGTTATCGCGTTTGCTACGATAATATTCCCTCGATTTCGGCTCCCACTCGCTATTGAAGTGCTATCACTCTTTCCTAAATAGACAAACTTGTCCAAACGTCAAACATGCCCAATCATGCTACAAACGGTCGTATTGCTAGCTTTAAATTGCAATTGATTTGAAATATACTCAGGGGATGTTTATTCTGTTAATTTCCTAGATTTCGAGCTCAAATATCTTCTACTTGGCGCGACCAGGGTCATAAAAGCTGTTTCAAGACACAAATAACGACACGAAGGATTTGGAAAAGTAAAGGAATACAAGGGAGCTAACTGCTATACTTAAGCCTGCTAGGTCAACACGATGATAGATTCGAACACAAGTGAAGTATACCAATTATATTTGCAGAATCAGTCCAAAGACATCAGGACTGATTTAAGACACTAAATGTCTCTATACACGTCAATTACTACTCAAATATAGACTATTTGTGGCTAAGGAAATATTGGCTGTATCTAAACAAGACATTGCGCAATATATTATGAGCACGAACACTTATTTACAACAGCTTACTAATACATCAAAAGAAAAGTACATTTCTTGCATTGGTAGACACTACATAACTTGATTTAATATCACTGTGTCTACAAATAGATCGAGTTTGGTGTTTCAGAGTGATTGAAGTCATAGTTAAACACGTCAATTATTCGTACTAAAAAAAATCGCAATTTAGTAAATCGTTATGAACTGAAGTTAGACGTAATTGGTGACTTAAGCTTAATAATAACGATACTTTCAAATTGATTGAATTTCTATGTTTATTAATAGATCAGGTATATTTGTAATAGCAATTAAAATAAATAGATGTAGTTGAAATAATGATATTGCAAATTGATGACCGGAAAGCGCAGCTAATTAAAGTTAGCAATATTAGTAATTAGCATGGGAAGATTCTCCGCTATTAAATTGTTATTTCAAATGTGATGACGTATTCATCAGCAAGTTCTTCTTTTAACTAAGCAATTTCAATGTGCGTTCATTCGTCTTTATATTATTAGCTTGGGCATCTTCATTAACTACGAGACAGTATCCGCGGGCATCTTGTATCGTAGTACCTATTATAATATCACACTTGCTTATGAACGTAAGTATATATATGTCTCAATACTAGTAATTATCAGAAAGTAGTAATCTACTCGAATCAAGATACGTTAAAATAATTATGATATTGATTAACATCTGACTATCGAATATTCCATATCCGGATATGTTGTTTTGGAGCTTAATTATGTTAGGACTTTCTCATATTCAGATATAGATGTGCTTATCTCCTAGCATGCATCTGGTATTATCACATTAGCATTACACAGAAAAACCAATGCATATTTAACAAAACTTAATTACAGAAAACGATTATAAAATGTTTAAATAATCGATAAGAAATATTTCATAAGATAGATGATGACAAAGATGAATCTACATTATGATACTCTGGGGTTGAACACGGCATTTTGTCATACTTATGTGAAATAAATATGTTATTGCAAATTGACTTTTCAAGGAATTATACACCATGTGAATAATAACAGTTTTCTTGGTAGACTAAGTGTTTTCACTATGAGAGTAGCGTGGACTCGCTCAGACAGGACTCATTAAATGTATCTGCGGTTTGACTAAGCGCAAGTGTATGGTCCCGTTATAATGCTCTTCACTATTACCGATCTATACTGAAATTAATTAGAAACTGTTTTGGGGTCGAATAACATTAATCTCGATTAATATGTGATTGATGGTAGACTTTCATAGGTTAATCATATTCAAAACTATTCAGAGTAAGCTGTAGTGTAAAAATATAATAATCGAAATTGATCGTGTTGGTGCGAGGTATCAGTATTTATCAACTTACAACCGTTCATCAAGTCAAGTCAAGTTTTATTCCCTATTCACCACCCACGGTGGTACAAGCGCATAGTTATACAATACATCATATACATAATAAAGTTGCATAACACGTGAACATAATGAACAGACTTACAAGCTCTCCATTATTTATGTTTCTCAGGCATTTTAATATTTTTAAAAGGAATACCATTGATGTAATTGTCTCTGAAGGCAAACTATTGACGAAGGATTACATTTTCAAGAGTCTTGACTCCGCTTTGTTCGTAAATCCCAGAGAGATTTGTCTTTGTCAATCAATGCTATGCCTATGGCGGCTGATCAAAACGGATGTATTTATACAAAGCGTGAACTCCTGGAAGTCAATGGAACCATTCAATTGATGGGGAGGTATTTGCTTGCGCATGCCACGAGATACAAATAACTAGTGGTTAGAACATGGAAGGTCGAAAACGAAGGTGATGAACTTGAATTCAGCATGGTCCCAGAGAGATCACCATGCCATTCGTATGTAATTTACACGTTATAAAGTGCAATGCATCTTCCAGGTCTGGTCCTTGCCTTGTCCGCACTGGCGGTAGTGTGTATGTACTTTACTTGCTGTTGAAAGCCAAGGAGTGTTTATTTCAACAGTGTATTTTAGAGGGGCTCATAATTTCACCATAATACAAAATACATGTTTATTGAACACAATTAAATCCGCCCCTGCATACGTACATGCGCGCGCGTGTAAGGATGCATATGGATATGGGTTGAGTATGTTCCCGTTCCTTTAATATAGCCACACCCTAAGGTCCGCATGCACACATGTAGTTCAGTTTAGGCTAAACTAGGTTTAAGCGATGAGTTATACTGCGGTCGGTATGGTCCTTAAACTACGGTTTAACTACATCATACGGACCCTAGAGGGCAATAAAGTCTCATCTTATCCAATTCTTATTTTAGTAATTACAAGTTATATTAACATTCGTATTAACATTATACAGTATTAACATTTCATTTTCATTAACTTAGAAATCATGCTGACATATTAATGTATCACCCAATACCGGCTTCCACTGGAGATAACATCAGGTGGATAACAATGTTATTCACCCGGTGATAACATCGCTTCAAAATTGTCCTGGTTGGTCAGTCATGCTGTTGCCATCCAATCGCCAGCCGTTCGCGTGCATGATTTGCATGGGGCTTGTCCATTTCACCCCATCAATTGTTACCATTGCAGACCTGTGCATGGGAAGACTTGTTCCGTATCTAGGCAAGTGAGGTACACTATTTATCCCTTACATTTGAGCATATTATTGCTTTAGTTACATTATTGGGTGATAAATAGAATCGCCACCGCGTGTCTTTTGATACCCACTCGTTGATAACAGTAACCAAAATCCTCGACATAGTCTCGGATTTGGGATACTTTTATCAACTCGTAGGATAACATTGGTATAAAAAGATACGAGGTGGAGATTTTCTAAATAGTACTCGAAATATGGCAAAAATCCACGAATTCGAGCCATCCGGAAATTTTCATGGGAAAGAAACTCACATGTGATGTAATTAGCTAAACGTTAATAAAGTAAGTATTTAAAGGCATACTATCACAGTTGACATGCCTGTATAATAGACAAACGAATTTTGATCTGAGACTAATTACGCTTGATTTATCCACCTGAAAGTTGTTATTTGCTGATGTACTTAGTCCCCAGTACTCAATAGTTATCAAAATAGTAATGTTTTATATGAATATAGGGAACGCTCCGCTATTTATCTTTGATGCATTAACTGATCTATGAAGGAATTCTAAGAAAGTCTAGTCGTTTCACTTTGAATTCTTAGAACATATATTCGTACCACTTAGAGTTACGTCCCTTTGCATGTATATGCATAACAGCAAAAAAGTAATACGACCACATTCAGGTTGACTCAAGCTGGTTAATAAACTCGGTTCAAAGTATTGGTGTTGCAGTGCAATATTGTGTCTATCATACAGCGGTGGAAAGGTTTTTGGAAGTACAAACACGATTGTATGTATGTCAAGTGAATGTCAAGAACTAGTCCCAAACAATCATAACTATCTGTGATATTATGTCTTTAAACATGTCAAACATCAGAGATCAAATCAATATTCCCATTTCTTCTAATATCTACGGATGGTTTATGTAGAACGAATACAATTATGCATCATATTATACGCAGATATATTTTATCATGAATATTATATGCGGTACAATATCCGCCCTCATGTTTTGCTAGTTTAGTTTGCGAAATAGAAAGTTGATTGTTCCAGGTGGATGTCTGCATAGCTTCAGAATAGAGGTGTTCTCAGAGAATCCATCGAGATGTCCGAGTGCCGCTGGTCAGCGATGTCTGCAGTACGACGGACAGTTCGGTTCCAGGGAGACTCTGACGTGTACATCAACCGTGGCAGGCAGATTTGTTAAAATTTACAAGTACAGAATGAAGAGCCAACGGGATACGTTGACACTCTGTGAAGTTGACCTGCAAGCAGAACCAAGTTATCCAAAAGGTGAGACTAATTGGTAATATGTAAGGAATATACTCCGAAGAGGTGCCAATATAGCACGAATAAAATAAAATAAAATAAAGTTGTCCATGCATGCCAATAAGTTTGAATACTAGTATGGCTCCAATAAGTTTGAATATGGCTCCAATAAGTGTGAATATGGATCCAATAAGTTTGAATATGGATCCAATAAGTTTGAATATGGCTCCAATAAGTGTGAATATGGATCCAATAAGTTTGAATATGGCTCCAATAAGTGTAAATATGGATCCAATAAGTTTGAATATGGCTCCAATAAGTGTGAATATGGATCCAATAAGTATCACGGACGACAATAAGCAAGCACGCGCATTGTATGAAAAACGACGCCAATATGTAGCACGAAGTTTAATCCGAGGCCGTTACACTTTATTTTATTTTATTTTATTCGTGTTGATTACTTGTTGGACTTGTGGGACAGTTCAACAGCCCAATCGATGTCGTACCCAGTGCCACGAAAACAAACTAGTATGGGTAACGGGATCCGGGTGTAATGAATGCAGTCATAAAACGTTGAATTGAATTGTAATGAGACATGTCTGAATAATATGCAAATATTATTCAAAGGGAATGTCAAAGTGAATAATTATATAGAGAGATGAATATAGCAACACTAACTTGTATGTATATCATACTGACATTTTGCAGTGATGTTTCTGTAACATTGGGCTCAAGTATAACCATGTAACAGGATTTTGCTAAGACATACGACATTACCCCGAATACCTGTCTGTTTATATCGGGTGGCCAAAAAAAACCGTCCCGAAATTTAAGGGTTAATAACTTTGTAACTAATCATGATATGACTATGAAGCTTCACACAAGTGATGAATAACATGTTATCAATATATTCTGAAAGTTTCAAGTCCCTATGTTATATCCTCTATCTTAAGTCGAGTACTGTAATTAAAAACAGAAGTCAAAAACTGCAATGGCAAAAAGCGGTATATACTAGTAGTTATATTGAATTTGGGTTAATACATTTGTAACTAACCATTATGTTACCTACTATTAAATTTCACACACGTGACAAATATGATGTTCTAAATATATTCTGAAACTTTGAAGGCCCTATGTAGCATCTTTATTCTTAAGTCGGGTAATTAAAAACAGAAGTCCAAAAAGCTGCATAGTTACCTTGAATTTCTGAAATATGTTATCAATATCGCCTCGATGTACTTTTTTAAATGCTCAAATCTTATATTTTCAACTTGAAATAGTATTCCTGAACTCTCAAAGAGATCTTTCATCCTAGCAATGTCTCATTTTGAGTTCACGTTAATTAAACACATCTTTGTATACTTTCTCTGACAACAAATTCCAAATGGAATAATCCATTGGGTTCAGATATGACTTTGGGTTGGCCACTCGTCTTTTTTTAATGAACTCTTCCATAGACTGATCCAATTAGGCTTCCATAGTTCTACTAGTATGAGAAATTGCACCATGTTGTTGGAAATTAAAAAGTAGAAACGACGGCAATCAGGCAAGAATCCTTTTTAATAAGTTCTGCCATTGCAGATTTTGACTTTTGTTTTTAATTATCCGACTGCAGAAAAAGTATGCGACATAGAGACTTGAACATTCCTGAATATGTTAATAACACCATATGTGTTACATGGGGGTAAGTTTCATTGTAATATAGTTGTTTGTTACAAATTTATTAACCCTTAAAGTTTGGGACGTTTTTTTTTGGCCACCCGATATAAGTAATATGTATTCGTAGGGTTACATTGATACTTATATTAATTCTATCATGTCCATGTACATCTTTGTTATTTATATTTTTATCTGGAATTTGTATTTGTATATTTCAATTAATCATAAAAATATGCCTGTGTACGGATATGAATGGGTTCGATGAGTAATATTTCATTTATTTATTACTGAATACTCTTTACAAAAACGGAGCTTATATTAATAGTAATGAAGTTGCCAAACTCGTAAATTTGCGATAACATATTACTGGCTACTGTGAATGTAATACGTGAAACCACAGATAAAAATGCATGTTTTCAGAAGGCCTATGGAAAAGGTATCCCAGGACCCCTGGCAAGATGTTGACGACCTCACCGTCATCCAGGACCTACACGTTCTCCCTGGTGGACTGCGCGAGGTGGTGCGGGTCCTCTACCTCCTGTGTGGCCTTCAATTACAGACGAGATCTCCAGGCCTGCACGATCATCACCATCCCCAAGTCCGACAACTCCGTAGTAGTGGATGCTATCTATGACTACTATGGCTATGACCTCTGTTGAGGTCAGAGGTAGCGTGACGCACATGATGCTGACCTTGCGTTGAAATACACGTGAGGAACAACGTGCGCTCCAAGTACAACTTACATAACACTAAACTACCACTTCACAATAAAACTTGCTACACTTATTTGGTATAATAGGCTTATTATATTTATTATCCTACCTTTCATGTAAGTTCCTTCTGTTTTTACAGATGGTACAAATGTCCATATACCCCGCCTGGGCGGTGTATAAATAATTCACTTATCACCCGCTGCTATGACAACGGCATATGTCTTTACA